>CM046866.1:23808795-24061295 GCA_025617745.1 Heliocidaris erythrogramma
GTTGATTAATTTATTTTGATCATTTATGAAGATTGGATATTGCGCTATAAAAGAAAATTTATTATTATTATTATCATTTCTTTCAAATGAATATTCCAAAAATACCAATTATTTGTTGTTTATCTGATGATTAGAATACCCAAATCGGGATATATTCGAAGCTGGTATCTGATATACCGTGCTATGTACTGACTGATGTACATCATGTACCTGACTGATGTACATCTTAATCATTTCTGTTTTTCACGAAAAATAAAAAAGTTATGACATCCTATCCTGTGTCATATACTTTCAAATGATTATTCAAAGTAATAATTGTCTTTTTTCTGCATTTTTTCCGAATTAGTATAGCCAAATCGAGATATATTCGAACTAGTATGTGTTATACCATGCTATGTGCTGGACTGATGTACAACATGTACCTGACTGATGTACATCTTAATCATTTCTGTTTTTCACGAAAAATAAAAAAGTTATGACATTCCTAACCTGTGTCATATACTTTCAAATGATTATTCAAAGTAATAATTGTCTTTTTTCTGCATTTTTCCCGAATTAGTATAGCCAAATCGAGATATATTCGAACTAGTATGTGTTATACCATGCTATGTGCTGGACTGATGTACAACATGTACCTGACTGATGTACATCTTAATCATTTCTGTTTTTCACGAAAAAAAAAAGTTTATGACATTCTAACCTGTGGCATTTACTTTCAAATGATTATTCAAAGTAATAATTGTCTTTTTTCTGCATTTTTCCGAATTAGTATAGCCAAATCGAGATATATTCGAACTAGTATGTGTTTATACCATGCTATGTGCTGGACTGATGTACAACATGTACCTGACTGATGTACATCTTAATCATTTCTGTTTTTCTCGAAAAATAATAAATTAATGACATTCTAACCTGTGTCATTTATTTTCAAATGATTATTCAAAGTAATAATTGTCCTTTTTTCTGCATTTTCCCGAATAGTATAGCCAAATCGAGATATATTCGAACTAGTATGTGTTATACCGTGCTATGTGCTGGACTGATGTACAACATGTACCTGACTGATGTACATCTTAATCATTTCTGTTTTTCACGAAAATAATAAATTAATGAATTCTAACCTGTTGTCATTTAGTTTCAAATGATTATTCAAAGTAATAATTGTCTTTTTTTTCTGCATTTTTCCGAATTAGTATAGCCCAATCGAGCTATATTCTAACGAGTATGTGTATACCATGCTATGTGCTGGACTGATGTACAACATGTACCTGACTGATGTACATCTTAATCATTTCTGTTTTTCACGAAAAATAAAAAAGTTATGACATTCTAACCTGTGTCATTTACTTTCAAATGATTATTCAAAGTAATAATTGTCTTTTTTCTGCATTTTTCCGAATTAGTATAACCCAATCGAGCTATATTCTAACGAGTATGTGTTATACCATGCTATGTGCTGGACTGATGTACAACATGTACCTGACTGATGTACATCTTAATCATTTCTGTTTTTCACGAAAAATAAAAAAGTTATGACATTCTAACCTGTGGCATTTACTTTCAAATGATTATTCAAAGTAATAATTGTCTTTTTCTGCATTTTTCCGAATTAGTATAGCCAAATCGAGATATATTCGAACTAGTATGTGTTATACCATGCTATGTGCTGGACTGATGTACAACATGTACCTGACTGATGTACATCTTAATCATTTCTGTTTTTCACGAAAAATAAAAAAAGTTATGACATCCTAACCTGTGTCATTTACTTTCAAATGATTATTCAAAGTAATAATTGTCTTTTTCTGCATTTTTTTCCGAATTAGTATAGCCAAATCGAGATATATTCGAACTAGTATGTGTTATACCGTGCTATGTGCTGGACTGATGTACAACATGTACCTGACTGATGTACATCTTAATCATTTCTGTTTTTCACGAAAAATAAAAAAAGTTATGACATCCTATCCTGTGTCATATACTTTCAAATGATTATTCAAAGTAATAATTGTCTTTTTTCTGCATTTTTCCGAATTAGTATAGCCAAATCGAGATATATTCGAACTAGTATGTGTTATACCGTGCTATGTGCTGGACTGATGTACAACATGTACCTGACTGATGTACATCTTAATCATTTCTGTTTTTCACGAAAAATAATAAATTAATGACATTCTAACCTGTGTCATTTATTTTCAAATGATTATTCAAAGTAATAATTGTCCTTTTTCTGCATTTTTCCGAATTAGTATAGCCAAATCGAGATATATTCGAACTAGTATGTGTTATACCATGCTATGTGCTGGACTGATGTACAACATGTACCTGACTGATGTACATCTTAATCATTTCTGTTTTTCACGAAAAATAAAAAAGTTATGACATCCTATCCTGTGTCATATACTTTCAAATGATTATTCAAAGTAATAATTGTCTTTTTTCTGCATTTTTCCGAATTAGTATAGCCAAATCGAGATATATTCGAACTAGTATGTGTTTATACCGTGCTATGTGCTGGACTGATGTACAACATGTACCTGACTGATGTACATCTTAATCATTTCTGTTTTTCACGAAAAATAATAAATTAATGACATTCTAACCCTGTCATTTATTTTCAAATGATTATTCAAAGTAATAATTGTCCTTTTTTCTGCATTTTTCCGAATTAGTATAGCCAAATCGAGATATATTCGAACTAGTATGTGTTATACGTGCATGCTATGTGCTGGACTGATGTACAACATGTACCTGACTGATACATCTTAATCATTTCTGTTTTTCACGAAAAATAATAAATTAATGACATTCTAACCTGTGTCATTTAGTTTCAAATGATTATTCAAAGTAATAATTGTCTTTTTTCTGCATTTTTCCGAATTAGTATAACCCAATCGAGCTATATTCTAACGAGTATGTGTTATACCATGCTATGTGCTGGACTGATGTACAACATGTACCTGACTGATGTACATCTTAATCATTTCTGTTTTTCAACGAAAAATAAAAAAGTTATGACATTCTAACCTGTGGCATTTACTTTCAAATGATTATTCAAAGTAATAATTGTCTTTTTTCTGCATTTTTTCCGAATTAGTATAGCCAATTCGAGATATATTCGAACTAGTATGTGTTATACCATGCTATGTGCTGGACTGATGTACAACATGTACCTGACTGATGTACATCTTAATCATTTCTCTGTTTTTCACGAAAAATAAAAAAAGTTATGACATCCTATCTTGTGTCATATACTTTCAAATGATTATTCAAAGTAATAATTGTCTTTTTTCTGCATTTTTCCGAATTATAATAGCCAAATCGAGATATATTCGAACTAGTATGTGTTATACCGTGCTATGTGCTGGACTGATGTACAACATGTACCTGGCTGCTGTACATCTTAATCATTTCTGTTTTTCACGAAAAAAAAAAATAAATTAATGACATTCTAACCTGTGTAATTTATTTTCAGATGATTATTCAAAGTAATAATTGTCTTTTTTTCTGCATTTTTCCGATTAGTATAACCCAATCGAGCTATATTCTAACGAGTATGTGTTATACCATGCTATGTGCTGGACTGATGTACAAAATGTACCTGACTGATGTACATCTTAATCATTTCTGTTTTTCACGAAAAATAAAAAAGTTATGACATCCTAACCTGTGGCATTTACTTTCAAATGATTATTCAAAGTAATAATTGTCCTTTTTTGCATTTTTCCGAATTAGTATAGCCAAATCGAGATATATTCGAACTAGTATGTGTTTATACCATGCTATGTGCTGGACTGATGTACAACATGTACCTGACTGATGTCCATCTTAATCATTTCTGTTTTTTCACGAAAAATAAAAAAGTTATGACATTCTAACCTGTGTCATTTAATTTCAAATGACTATTCAAAGTATAATAATTGTCTTTTTTCTGCATTTTTCCGAATTAGTATAGCCCCGCATCAGGATATATTGGAGCTATCGGGATATATTTGCCAGATTTAACACTGTCAGTTGGTGAAGTTTCTATACATCCATCGGATTCAATAAGGAATCTGGGTGCCTTTTTTGATGTTAACATGACTATGTCAGCACACATTAACAATGTTTGCCGCAGTGTGATTTTTCATTTGAGGAACATATCTAGGATTCGTAAATTTATTGATCAAACTACTTGTCATCATGCTGTAAGGTCACTTATTCTTTCCAGACTAGACTATTGTAATGGCTTCTTTCCTCTATACCAAAGTCTCATGTAAACCGTCTACAGCGTCTGCAGAATTGGGCTGCACGTCTTGTTTTTGAGGTTGGCAGAAGTCATTCTTCCCAACCTTTACTTCGTTCCCTTCACTGGCTGCCCATTCAAAAACGTATCATCTTCAAATTACTTCTTTATGTTTATAAATCTATCAATAACCAGGCTCCAGGGTACATATCTGAATGCTTAACTGTATATACACCTAGTAGAAATCTCAGATCCTCAAATCACAACCTTCAGCTCAGCTACCCAATGACCCGAAATTTGTCAGGTGATAGGACTTTCACAGTTACTGCATCTAGGCTATGGAATAATCTCCCCTTGACTATTAGACAGTCAGCATCCATAAAGACCTTTAAAAAAGCTGTGAAATCATATTTATTTTAAATCCGGTATCAAACTTTGTAACAGGTACATTCATTACATTTTGTCTCCATAAAACCACCTGGTAGTTCCCACATGGACGATTGAAGAGTTTCTGATTTGTATATACAAATTATAATGTGTTCTATAATTTAAATATTTTGTAAACGCTCCGAGCTTTATGGGAAGGGCGTACTAAATGCTTATTGTATTGTATTGTATTGTATTGAGCTAGTATGTGTTATACCTTGCGATATACTGGACTGATGTAAAATGGATGTACAACTTAATCATTTCTGTTTTTCATGAAAAATAATCAAGTTGAATGAATGAATGAATGAATGAATGAATGAGTTCATTACTAAATCACAATGATACATACATCTTGGTAAAAATCACAATAACGTCTTGGTAAAGGGAGCTAACAAATAGCATATGCTAATCGAGGTTAGCCCCGTAAAATTGATTACATAAATCAATAGTTAGCAAATTAATTGAAATATACATCTCATATATCTTCTTTTTTTTAAATAACACATATCCATTATTTACAGTCAGCACGATAAAAACTACTTTCGAAAAATAAACTCAAGGGCAATTTCAAGGCCTACTGCAGTGCCCATAAAATGACGTTCGGATTATGTAATTCGCGATTGTAATGTTCGCACATTTCTTAAAGGTGACAGACAGGGCTATTGAAATTGTCTTGAGTTTATTTTTCGAAAGTAGTTTTTATCGTGTTAATCAATAAAGGTAGTAATAACAGTACAACAACAACAACAATAACAATTAAACCACACTGCTGTAGGCCTATATTTCAACATTTCTGTAATAAACAATTAAAAGAAAAATCTTTTACAAAAGCAAGGGGAAAGTTGTTTCAAAATGTGTTCCTTCCGAAGAAGTTCAAGTACATTCTTTCGGGTTATACAGTATTGTCATATCAAATTGCCCTCTGCTTCCACTTACCAAACTCAGTGCATTTTCTCGTCTTATTCAGACTGTATACCTCTTAGAATAATTTGTTTTGGAACTTTGTCAAGTGGCGTAACTACTAGTAACTCTAGTCGTGAAAAACAGAAAAAGAACAGAAAAGCAGAAGTAAGAAAGAGAGAGAGAGGGGGGGGGGGGGGGTGGTAGTGATAGCTAAGACCCCACACCCTCAGCCCGAATTGATGACATTGTTCATTTGTATTTTATCTACCAATTCGGACGTTTGCCTCAAACCCAGACCCCCCCCCCCCCCCCCCTCCCCAATAATGCCAGTGCACTCTCCATGCCTGGACCCATTATAAATTATACCCATTTTGATCATCAACTTTAAAACCAATTCCTAGTTTCGAATAAAATGTTATTTCATTCCCGATCCACACGGGATGTGAACCCGTATTTCATCCCACCCTCTCCTCCCGAAAGAAGCCTACCTATGCCTTTCTTAGTGTTATGTAATTCATTGGCGTAATGAGCCAAAAGAACTGAGGGGGCTGTCAGAGGGACACAGGGTCCAATATACCTTTTTAAAATGAAAATGCAATTTTGTTATATATTTGGTAGGTAATTTGATTCCCATTTTTCTTTTGTTCTTTCTTGGGGCGGGGTGCTGCAGCGCCCAAAGCCCCCCCCCCCCCCAACCAGTTCGCCAGTGATGTAATTTATGTTACACGACACGACTCTGAATTAAGGTAGCGCAGTCATAGTTACGTACGTGTACGACTGGCATAACCGCACTATTATTAGTTCTAGGCTCCTTCAAATTGGCAACGTTTCTAGATTGACTCTAGGATCACTTGGCTAACTTCAGGTTCCGGACTGATGTAGAATTAGCCACGACCACTTCATGCAGGTCGTGGCGGTGTGGCGAAAATTATGTCCGGAACCTGAGCTGCAGATTTTATCCCAGCGATCCGATCCGAGAGCCAATCTAGAAACGTTGCCAATTTGAAAGAGCCTGGAACTAATAATAGTGCGGTTATGCCAGTCGTACACGCACGTAACTATGACTGACTGCAATACCTTAAATTTCATTCATCGAGTGTCTGTAACATGATCTACATCACTGGCGTATAATGGTGGTGTGGGGGGGGGGGGAGGCGCTGCAGCCCCGTCCACCCCTCCCCCCCCCCAAAAAAAAAAAAAAAAAAAAAAAAAGTTCCACGCCAAAAAAGAAAATAAAAGAGGGAATCAAATTACCTACCAGATATATAACAAAACTCCATTTTCATTTTTTTTTTTGCTCGCTCGCAAGAGCATTCAGAAATTGGACCCTGTATTCCTCTGCTCAGCGGCCCTCAAATTTTTTGGCTCAAGCGCCCCCAAGCCCCCCCCCCCCCCCCCCAAAAAAAATGAAAATTCAACCATGGTTTATTTTCAATTCCATACAAGTGATATATAAATATTCGTGATATCACATGATTTTCAATAAAATGTGTATTTTCCCTTTCAGTGTTACAAACTAACACATTCCCAAATAGCCATGTAGAGAATGTGTTTTTATAGTCACTATTGGGCATAATTAGTGATCCACTGGCCACTTGACCAATAACACAACACGAATAAGTAGATACATGTAATTCCTTTCCTGGAGCTACAGAGACAAACGGTGCCGGGCCTTTAACATAAAATTAGTTTACCCATAGATCCTAATTATGCACCAGCGGCGGACTGCGCATGCATAAATGAGGACGAACGTTCCTATATTACGTAACGCTGCACACGTGTGCACCCGTACAGTACTCGCATCAGTGCTCATTGCGTGCGTAGGCCTAGCCTACGTCGTACGTAGATGTAGAATTCGAATTCGCTCATCACATGTGACGTGATATACGTACGTATATCAGTCCTCCGCCCAATAAAATCTGCTAATAGTACATACATGTAGCTAGTCCAATACAACATAGGATAAAATGGACACGAACCTGGTTCAAGGTCATAAATGGAAGCTGTCTGCTGAAGCTGAGCCTGAGCCTGAAACCGAATTATGGCCAAGATCCCCTGGAGCCCCCGGCCCCAGCCCCGCCTCTATCCCCGCCCCCTGCCCTGCCTGTAGCCGCGACCGAAGATCATATGCATCCCAATCAGCCGAAAATAGCTTTCCCAGGTATGGCAATGCATTTTCAATATATATTTTCCGTAAAAACAAAGTCAAGTAAATTTATCAGCCCGTCTTGGTATAGCAACAGCGCAATATGTCTTCAGAATGTTAACGAATATAATTATAATCCAGGAAATATAAAGGATAGAATCCTTCAACTCGGTGCCTCTAATTGAGGTTTTAGGGTATGAAGTCAGTGTAAGGAAGAAAATTTCATGCCATTCAACTGTTTGTTTCTAACGGTGATAACGTATTTCATTGGTTGGATAAAAAGCCTCATCACCATAATCTCATCATAAATAACCAGATAACAGAAAATACGTCATTACTAAAAAAAAGGCTTGCGTTGGTCCACTTGGTGTTCATTTACATACAGATTTGCCAACTCTCAATATTGTAAAAGCACCCCCAGCCCCAGCCCCGGGCCCCAGCATCACATCCCCTTTGTGCTCGTTCCTTTCGCTCCCTCGTTTCTACTAGTCAGGGATCCAAGGGGGGGGGGGGGGGGGTCAACCTAGCTGGAAAGGAAAACAATTTTCATGTGCATGTATACAAAGATCGCATTGTCCGATATAACGAATTGACCGTCTGGCATGTTCTATGTGGTGGGTGTGGCCAGGGGGAGGTCACAAAGTGGTCAAAAAAATGAGCTAGATCAGCTGGAAAGGAAACCCTAAGAAACCTATACCAAAAGATTCGTCAGAGTCCCAAGGTACATGAATGGAAAATGCCGGACGTTTTAAGTGTGGAAGGTGCCCGCCAGACGCCCTCAAAGAGGGTCCAAAATTGAGCTAGATCAGCTGATGGAAAGGAAACCTAAGAAACCTATATCAAAAGATTCGCCATAGTCCCAGGGTATATGAATGGGTAATGGCAGACGTTTTCAGTGGTGGGGAAGGCTTGCCAGACGCCCCTAAAGTACCCCAACCCCCAATATGAGCTAGATCAGATGGAAAGGAAACCCTAAGAAACATATACCAAAGATTCGCCATAGTCCCAAGGTACATGAATGGACGTTTTAAGTGGTGGAGAGTGCCCGCCAGACGCCCCCAAAGAGGGTCCAAAAATTGAGCTAGATCAGCTGGAAAGGAAACCCTATGAAAACTATATCAAAAGATTCGCCATAGTCCCAGGGTACATGAATGGGCAATGCCAGACGATTTAAGTGGTGGGAAGTGCTTGCCAGACGCCCCTAAAGTACCCCAACCCCAATATTGAGGTAGATCAGCTGGAAAGGAAACCCTATATAAGAAACCTATATTAAAAAAAATTGCCATAGTCCAAAGATACACAAAATTAATGACCACTGCCAGACGATTTAAGTGGTGGAGAGTGCCTGCCAGACGGCCCTATGGTAATCCACCCACCATTATTGAGCTAGATCAGCTAGAAAGGAAACCTTATGAAACCTGTGGGAAATTACTCACCAGATGGTTTGTTGTGGTAGTTTGTTATATAATTGACATTAGTTCTTGACTGCAATTAAAATATCCGTTATGCCAAAGTATTGTCATTATTATGATGATAGCAAGCACCAGCAAATGTTTTATTACTGATATAAGCTGTAAATTATAAGATTCATTCCAAAAATTTCGGACATTTTTTCTTTTTTTCAAAAAGCGCCAGCGCAAGCAGCTTAGTCAGATTTGGGCGGGTTCACTGATTACCCTTTCTTCAGTAGACAGTAGACCATTCAGAGGCCAGTTTCTGTGACCTTTTTTCTGCGAATGGAGAGAGCAGTTTTATATTAACACAATATAATATTTGTATATATGTCATATTGGTATAGTTTGAAGTTTTATTTGTTCCACTTTCACATGAAAAAAAACCATCAGTTATTACTAGCATAATCGTCAGTTTCAAAGCGTACGATTAAAGAACTCAAATCAAGTTCAATGTGCGGTAAATAGGTGGAAAGTTTAGAGAGAGTTTAGAGAGAACGACTGGGAAAAAGAAGATGATGTGACCTGTGACTCTGTGAGGAGCCTAAATAAAAAGAATATAGCTTATAAATGATTAGGCTCCCGTTTAGAGTACATAACATTATAAGTATGTAATAAAAAGCGAATCGGAATAGAAATATCAGATTCACTAAACGAACAAGGAGAGCAAATCTCATAATGTGGAGTAAAGAAAAGAAAACGACGAAAGAGACTAAAGAAAAGAAGAGAAAGAAAAAGATGAAAGAAGCGAAAGAAGAAATGGCAAGTCAGGACAGTATAGCAAGAACAAAGTCTATGTGACCACCTTTACGATCCATCATGACGTGAATATTCAGACATACTTACTTAAAAGGTAACATCTTATAGCTTCCAAAAGAATTGTTGGAGGAGTTATCAACCAGTTCGTTTTTCAGGCTATTCCAGAATTTGAGTGCAGTAAAGGTGATTGTTTTGTTTGCAAAAACGTTGGGAGCTCGGGGGGAGTGGAAATGGTTTGTCTGTCTAGCTGGGTAGGAATGTACAGCATAATGTTGGGTTTAAAAATAGGGAGGAATCATCCGGTAAATTACTTTTCGAGAGTTCGTATAATAAATATTCAAAGATTCCAAGAAATTACAAGTCAGATATCTCAAGAATATTACAGTTATAAAAAGCTCAGTGATGATGACCACGAATTCAAGCATTCTTTGCAATTCTTACAATCCCCTTTTGTCCATGAGGATTATGGAGCTATTTCCCCATGCAAGTACAATAATTAAGATATAAGGCATGATTAAGGCAGAATACAGAACTTGTTCGTAACACCTGAGTTACATGACAACAGTTTACATAAACAATTAATTTGAACTTTCCACGTTAGTTTACTATTTATATAAACACCCAAAAAGTTGATAGACTCAACCTGGGAAATAATTCATTGTTTCTTTGTATATGACCTGATAAGGATTAAATAGCAAGAGATTTGTTTCATATAATATGATGAGCGATAATTTGTTAGCTTTAATCCAGTCAAAAGCGCACTTTACTTCAGTGTTTACAATGTTCAGAAGTGTATCACGGTTATGGTGAGAGCAAAAAATATTGGAGTCATCGGCAAAGGGGATATATGACAAGACTGCAGATGAGTTTTGGAGATTGTTAGTGTAACTAAAATAATGCAGGAGCGGGCCTTACATAGAACCTTGAGGGATACCACAAGTAATTGACTGAAGGGTCGATTCAAAACCATTCATGTATGCATATTGTTTTCTATCACTAAGGTAGTTCCTGAACCATTCTAAGGCCTTCCCCTGGATACCATAGTGAGATAACTTATGCAACAATGTATCATGATTTATAGTATCGAAGGCATTGGAGAGGTCCAAGAAAATACCTGCAGTGTGTGACACTGTCTATAGCTCTGGCAATTTTATGAATACATGCATGTATTAGAAGCGCGTGCTTGAATAGTTGAAACCCGGAGAGGACACGATTATTATTTAAAAACGTATATATGAGTCCAGAATAAACGATTTTTCTAGATTTTTTGAGAAGCTTGTTAGGAGTGATAAAGGGCTGTAATTTTTTTTTTGCATGTTGGTCGCCTTTCTTGAATAGGTATAACCTTTGCAATCTTCATTTTATTAGAAACAACGCCGTTTTTTAGTGATAGACTAACAATATGTGTTAAAAGAGAACTATTTCATTAATGATATTTTTAGTAAAACATTAGTTATACCATGATACACAAAGCTGTTTTTTTTAATTTGCTTTAGATATCTTAAAATGTCAATGGCCCGTATTCTGAACTCCGGTTTAACTTAAACTCCAGTCTAAGTTAAACCACAGCTTAAATCAAAACTGACTAAAACCGTCAGTCCAGTCTAAATTTCTGTACAAAGTTAAGCCATACTAGATTGGAGTTTAAGTTAAACTGGATTTCAGAATGTAATTTTCCAAAACTATGGTTCAAAGGGCAGTTTTAGACTGAGTTTAAACCACACTTATACCGCGGTTTAAGTTAAACCGGAGTTCAGAATACGGGCCAATGGCTTCAGTTTCAGTAGGGTACCTAAGAGGGGTGACCGTGCACCCGCCATGACTAAGTGCAATCGACGTTTTTATCTTCTTTACTAACGTACTTCAAAATGTTAACGAGAAAAAAGAGTGGTTGCTCATGGCGTAATCAAGATGGTCTACACCTTTTTTGACATGTTCACATGTAACTTTATGTATAAATATCATATTACATTGAAAATTGGTCATCGTATTAAGAATCATATTCCGCACATTTTATAGCGCTCCACACTGACTGTTGTCATAACAACCGTTCCATGCAAACCGACACGTTTTGAAGAGTTTTTTATATTTTGGCGTGAAAATTGATTCGTATTTTATATTTATTTTATATTTCTAAGGTTTGATATGTGTTTCAAACAATATTCAGACAGTGAATTTATATTGTATATTTCTTTGAAGTATGTAAACACCATTTTGATAATGGACATTTTCGTTGCTTCTCAGCAGAGTGCCCTGCAAAGTTCGATAAAATAAAAAAACGGTTTTGTTAACATTTGGGATTTTTGAATATTTATAAGCACATTGAGCACTGGAACCTTTTCCTTTTTAGGCTGTTACTTTTTAATTCCTTATCATGATGCAATGAAACTTGAAGATAATATTCAGAATGATATTCCGCATGGCTTGCAACAGCAAAAATATGTTTATATCAATTTCAGTTGCAATGGCAGCCTTTATGCAATTACTCGTCCATACATAAATACCCTACCCGAATTTCTACTAATATGCATTTGAACAATTATCCCAAAACAGCCCTCAGGCTGGCTCATATAGATATATAAGACACACTGGGCCCGATATTTGGAATTCACTACCTATTGACATCAAGCCCAACAAAGTGTATTTAAAAAAGAAAACACTTAAGAGCCTATCTTCTTTCAGGTGGTGGTTAACATCCTTTCTAGTGCTATACAAACTTACTTTGTCTGTACATATGAGAATGTTTAACATTTACTTCAAAATGACACGAAATATACAGACTAAACTTGTTTTCTACTTCTTACAAGACAGTCTACATATTATCAATGCCTGTATCTGCAACATTCGTATTTATGCATACCTACAGGTGTTATATTTTAGCATGTATCCTTGTACCTTGCAATATAAGAATCAGTTGTCAGGAGTTTTATGAAGGTTTTTGGTATTTACACATTATGTTCCACTTGAGCTGTGCTTATGGCGACCCCTTTTCTATGTATGATTTCATGTGACCATACATGAAGATTATAAATTTATGATGTACATGGAAATAAACATGAACATCAAATCAAATCAAATCAAATCAAATGTATTTTTTTGAAACGGAGATTGCTCTGAACGTGAAGAATTCAGCGTAAATATGAGTGAGATATATACATACGTATACAGTGAGTTATGGTATCGGTGGTAAATCTAATTCACCCAAATAAAGATCAGGTGTAATTATTATTCTTTATTACCCTTTTGTACCTTTATTTGTGTATCCGATTATGTCACTAGGTTTCTAATTGGGACTATCGACGTTCCGATTCTTTCTAATATCTGTCTATAACATCATAATATGTTGAATGAAATATGCTGAGATATAAGGTATATCTATGAATATAATACATAACTTTACATTTATTTAACGAGGTTACGCATAATAGGCTATATATCATTCTGAAAAAGGGTGATTTTTTAATTAAATTCCAAAAGTCATGACCTAAACGTACTGGGATGGAAAGGTTTAAACCGGAGTATTCTGAACTCCGGTTTAACTTAAACCATGGTTTAAATCTGTGGTTTAACTATGGGTAGCCAATAATGTCAAAACTTTGTGTACACTGTATGTTCCTTATGTTTACTGGATTCTGGTCTCATGCTTTAATGGTCAAGAAATCTATTGTGATTATCATTCCCAGACAGTTTGAGTACCAAAAATGCTGATAAATTGAATATCTACTGTTTGTGTCACATTTTGCTGCCCATAGTTAAACCACACATTTAGACCATGGTTTAAGTTAAACCGGAGTTCAGAATACGGGCCGATGATTTGAACCTGGAACTTAGAAGGCTACATATAATGATGTAAACATTGACGACTGGACATTACTGACATCAATGGTACACACATTTATGTTTGTGGATAAAAGTGAAATCTGATTTATGCAGGAATTACATATTTATAACAAAGCGTCTGTGCAGACTATGAAATGCACGTACAGCTAGCCGGTTACATTTCGCAAAGTAGTCATAGATATCCGATTGTTAAAATACATGTATCAGGATAATGTAATCTCTGGATCTTAACAGCAGTTTGAAATATCAAACAATAATCAGGATACGATTTTACTACGTTTGAATAGGTCTGGCCAATTGAATATTTATCATATTTAAAATGATTGTAGAGACTGGAGATTTTTCCTGGAGCTTTTTCAGCGAGGTACATAAATTTGATTGGTATCAAAATGAGCGGAATATGATTCTAAATACGATGACCGAGTTTTAATGAAATGGTTTATTATTTTCTGTATAATTATGGGGAAATCATTAAATCGGCCAAAATTTGACTAAAGCTTGCGCTAGCACTTAAAAAAAAGTCTGAAAAAATTCGGATGAATTTACAACTTATATCAGTAATAAAACAGTTGCTGGTGCTTCCAATAAACATATGAAATTATAACGTCAATACTGTCTTAGTCTAATGCAGTTTTACCATTTCAGTCAAGAATTAATGTAAATTATGTAACAGAGTGTAACAATCACAACAATCCATAATTATCATTGGTAAAAGGTACTGATTATAGGAGTAAACTCTTTATACGTGCGTTATATTTTGCTGGTATAACGTTTTTCCGACGTCGAGTATCCCATGTACAAGTTAAAGAAATGAAATAGGAACAAAAATAATGAATTTTAATTGCCATAGTTGTGTGTCATTCTTTAGGGGCATGGGGTGTCTGGCAGGTAGATCCCACAATTATAATCATGGTGATTTCTGGCAGTAGTTATGTAAGTCTGGACAAAAGTAAGTTTTGTTTGCCCCCCCCCCCCCCCCACAAACTTTCGTTTGCACCTGATCTCATATTATATGGGGTGTATATTTGTAATGTCTAACAGTTTATTTCCACCGCTGAAATCGTCTGGTAGTGGTTATTTGCATATCTTTGGACTCTGGCGAGAAATTTCCCACAGGTTTCATAAGGTTTCCTTTCTAGCTGATCTAGTTCAATAATTGTATAGGTGGATTACCTGATGGGCGTCTGGCAGGCACTCTCCACCACTAAAATCGTCTGGCAGTGGTCATTTGTGTATCTTTGGACTAACTATGGCGAATCTGTTCATATATTATGTAGGTTTCTTAGGGTTTCCTTTCCAGCTGATCTAGCTCAATATTGGGGGTTGGGGTACTTTAGGGGCGTCTGACAATCCCTCCCCACCACTTAAAACGTCTGGCATTGCCCATTCATGTACACTGGGACTATGGCGAATCTTTTGATATAGGTTTCTTAGGATTTCCTTTCCAGCTGATCTAGCTCAATTTTTGGACCCTCTTTGGGGGCGTCTGGCGGGCACTTTCCACCACTTAAAACGTCCGGCATTGTCCATTCATGTATCTTGGGACGATGGCGAATCTTTTGATATAGGTTTCTTAGGATTTCCTTTCCAGCTGATCTAGCTCAATTTTTGGACCCTCTTTGGGGGCGTCTGGCGGGCACTTTCCACCACTTAAAACGTCCGGCATTGTCCATTCATGTATCTTGGGACGATGGCGAATCTTTTGATATAGGTTTCTTAGGATTTCCTTTCCAGCTGATCTAGCTCAATTTTTGGACCCTCTTTGGGGGCGTCTGACAAGCCCTCCCCACCACTTAAAACATCTGGCATTGTCCATTCATGTACCTTGGGACCATGGCGAATCTTTTGATATAGGTTTCTTAGGGTTTCCTTTCCAGCTGATCTGGCTCATTTTTGGACCATTTTGTGACCTCCCCCTGCATATGGCCACACCAGGCGGTCAATTCGTTATATCGGACTTTGCGATCTTTGTATTCATGCACATGAAAATTGGTTTCCTTTCCAGCTAGGTTAACCCCCCTGGCTCCCGGACTATACGTCTGGGTACCTCATTCCTATTAATATTTTTTTTTTAATGAATGAATGAATTTATTTCATAATACTGAAGAAATCTACCATGAACATGAAGAGCTTACATCGTTCAAAATTTCGAATACAGATATCATAATCAATAACAATTCCAATGTACATGTATAGTCAAAAGTGAAAAAATTACATTAGTCAATAGAAAAAAGCAGTATCATGGGAGAACCTAAGGAAAAGCACAGCTTGTTAAAACTAGGTTCCCCAATAACAGAGAGAATTACGAAATACATGTATGTAATTATGTATACATATACATATATAGCAGTAAAGAGACGAGACAAGACATGTGTGTAAAAGGGGAAAAAAGCAAACAAACAAAGAACAAAACAACAATACACACTAAAACATCACTAAAACATCAAAATAAAATAAGCATACAATGTACTAGTACATATTTAAAGTAATGTAGAATTTTCATTTCGGTTAATAAAATTTGGAATGGACTATAATTGGATTATTATTATTATTATTATTATTATAATATAATATTGGACTGTGTTATAAAATTAGCGAAGATTATTTTGGGGTGCATATTTTCAGAATTATGTATCCGAGTTCATGAAAAATATATTTCTTTATACCCTTTTCCCGGTCGGTCGAATGGCGACACGCTTACCCATATATATATGGGCATACCTAAGAAGACCATTTCGACTTGACGATATGTACTATAGTACATGTCGTCAAGTCGAAATGGTCTTCTTAGGTATGCCCCATGTTGCAAATTTTAAAGTCAAAATTTCCTTCCGAGGTATGTCCCAAATTGCACACTTTCCCCCGCTCGGTCGCTTCGCTCCCTCGCAAAGATTGCGCCCCCAAATGTTTTGGCTCATTACGCCACTAAGTACACCATATCCATTCAATTTAAGCAATCATTGTAGGAATACAGACATCTCTAAAAATACATCATATAAGTAAACAATTGCTACTCTAAAAAACACGCAGACTGTATTAATTCTGCCTTAAAATTACAAAATTTTGATGTAACTTAGTCTCACAATAAAAACTAAAGTATTTTTACGGGATAGACGCAAAATATACATCAGAATTGCTGTATTTAGTTAAAACGGAACAAATCTGTATTTTTTCCCTGTAAAAATAAAAATATTATTTACAGTGTGCATCAACAATATACTAAGTATAGCGCCCGAATTCGAGTTTCATGCAAACTTATATAAATGAAGTCCTGAATAAAAAAATGTTTTCAAAGTTTGCAAGATATATTCTTATAGCTGAATGGATAATGAAATAGAAGAGATATGCAGCTTGATGTGTCGCAATGTTTATCAAGTTGTGTGGATCTTATACTGTTTAAACTTCCGAAGGTGGCATATTATGCTCTAAATAATTATGACACTCTGCACATAGGCGCCGGAGCGGGGGTGGTGCAGAAGAGGCAGATTTTTACCCCCCCCCCCCCCCCCGGACCCCTAGCTCGCAAGAAAAATAAAATAAAATTACATAGGCCTATTAATATTTTCGCATTATACAACGATGTATGGATAAGCTAGTTTGGGGCAAGATACTTTTGCCCCCACCCCTATCCCAAATCATGAATTTATATAGTACCCTTCATGATTATTTAACGCCTTACCAGCTTCTCCACAGTAACATGAAGCAGAGAAAATTAGAGAATACGCGGCGAATTTGAAGTCTCATCGCCTAATACCTTTTGTATTTCATTGTTTGGAAGTTTTCATTTCCCGAGTTTTCCATCATTTTATTTTATTTTACACCTCCGGATTAACAGGGGGGGGGGGTCAAAACGATATGTTTACCCCCCCCCCCCCCCTCCCCCGGATCGACGCCCCTGGTAAACAGAATTAATAATGGAGCACGTGTAAGCCCAACATATACAGAACGAATATGGACGCCTCTCTTATACGGGCATGCAGAGGCGGCGGAATGTCGGACTCGGACAATGGAAGTGGTGGTGGTGGTGGTGGGGGGGGGGGGGGGCAGGTGTAGAGCCCACAAATGTAAAAAATCTACCACAAATGTAAGAATAACCACAAATGTCATAACATGTCAAACACAAGTGTAAAAAAATAACCACTGTAAACATTTTCGACCACAAATGTAAAAATCTGTTTAAACCACAAATAATGTAAAACATTTCGCCTACACGCATGTCAACCGCAAATGTAAAAACTCATTGTTGGCATATAATGCACCTATATGATCAGTTATTATGATATGTATGTGTGTGTGCGTGTGGTTTCCTGACCATGATAATCCCTAAATACCTTTACCACAACTGTAAATAAATGCAACTGCAAATGTAAACTTCATTAAACTAGTGGTTTACTATAGTTTACCGTTTACAGGGGCGGGGAGGGGGTTCGAGGAGCTGACCATAAACTTCAATGGAAATTCACATACAGTCGCAATAGAACAACAATTTTTAAAAAAATTATCAGTCTCAAGATGGTGCTTCGTATTACTAAACTTTGAACGTAATTTCTACTCTTTGATTCTAGGAGGGGCACGTTCGTCTGGCGGTACTTGAAGGGGCGCAAAAAATGCAAAAGAGAGAAAGAAAAGGATGAGAAATACCAAAAAAATGTATGGTCTTTGAGGGTTATTTGCGCCCCAGTCAAGGAAAAAATGCATAAGATATGGTGTTTTATACGGTTTGAAATGCGAAAATTTTCTAAAGCTCGGTCCCTTTTCTCCCTCGCATAATTATGTTCAGGATTTAGCCATTTAAAGCCACCAATGGCGTTTTTAAGGTGTTAACCATAAAATGACTCTAGTTGCTTTGCCCCCCCCCCCCCCCACATAAGGCAGGAGCTTGTTAAATTGTGCGCCCCAGATAAGTGCATAAAAAGCACTTTCAAAGTATATAACATTCGAAAGAAATCGTAAATTTGCCTTGCTATTGCCTTACTATTCTTCAAATATATTTCTTCAGGGTTTTCATTCATTTTGCGCCCCCTAAATAGGAATATTCAAAATTTTAAAAATATCTATTGTTAGGTCGATGTATTCCCTTGGATTTTTATCTAAGGTTAAAATACATAAGAAATGTCAATTTGAGGGTGAAAAAAAAATATCCGCTGCTCGGTCGCGTTGCTCTCCTGCTTATACAATGATTCATCAAATCTAGACTAACAACGGCGGGTCCACCAAAACTCATTTCCACGTAGTGTACACATTTCTATAACCTAAAAACGCTCATCAATCTGAGTTTGGGCATGGGGGGCACATATTTGATAGTTTGCCCCGGGCGCCAGAAGACCTAGATACGCCACTGCCCCTGATAACTACCCCTAAGGGGGTAATTGTCCAGGGGGTAGTTACGCGATTTTTAATGATTAAATATTAATGGTTGCAGTAAAATTAAATACCTGAAACCGGCATGTTATCGTTTCAATGTAGTAGTAATCAAACACATAACTGCACTATACGGTGCACGTATAAAATAATAAAAGAAATTAAAATGGAATAAAAAAAATAGAATGAAATAAAATGATATAAAATAAAATAAAGTACAATCTGAAATGCGATATACACTACAATGAGGGATGTGGATTGTAAATATATTTTCAGCAGAACAAACAAAATTAATTTCAAAACACTCTTTAAAAATGATCCAGAACAAAATGAACAATGTTCGTCATTTTTTGTGACTGTATTTTTTTTGTGACTGTGGTGTGGGTCAAGTTTAGCGGTTTTATCAGTCACAAAAGTGACAGAGGACTGCCTTAAGTTCGATTTCAATTTGACAAATGACACACAATATGTGGGGGTATAGGGTGCGTCATTACCATTGGCACGTCGCACGTGCATAATTTTCTTGTAACAAAAGGTGCCCCCCTCCCCACTTCCATTGTCCGAGCCCGACGTTCCGCCGCATTTGTATGCATATATCTCTTCTGTTTTATGGCGTAATCAGCTAAGAATATGAAATGTCTTGCGAACATAACATTACCGAATATATATATATATATATGTATATCAATGATTTTAGAAATATGTTCAATACGCTTTTTGAATATTACAAGGATACCAGATATATTTAAGTATCTTCTGTATTTTGTTTTGTTGCTGTAATGAGTTCATATTGTTACTTAAAATCTTTTTTATCAAACAGGGCCTCATGGAAGACCACCACTATTGGTGAAAATGAGCTACCCTGTATAAATATCACGAATAATAAATAAATTTTAAAAAAATTTCTATATTCAGAATTTCATTATTGAGTTACGTGAAGCTCCATAATACCGCACTGGCGCTATATTGTTCATGCGAAGTGTAATATTTCTAGAATATGTGCCGTTTTGAAGTTTTAACAATAAGATCCACACACCTTGCTAAGCATAGCGACCTATATTATGATAAAGCTGAATACTTTCTCTATGTGAAGCACTAATCAGCTATGAATAAGAAATGTCGACGAATTTTTTTAGAGACTTTTCATTTGGCCTTATTCATACCGCACCTATATACGCTTAATCAAAATAGCGAAACTGGATTACTTCGATTGGAGCTAGAGTAGGCCTATGCATCGGCAGATCCAGGGGGGCACTTCCGGCCCGTGCCCCCCCCCCCCCTTGGAAGAAAAGTATGCATTTTGACCATAAATGATCCGCCCTTTTGTCGATTGTGCCCCCCCCCCCCCTCCCCCCCCCCCCCTTTTAGAATGAAAACTTTTTTTATGGAGGGGAAACTGGACCCCCATAATCCATGCCCCCAGGAGGGGCCGTCAGAAATAAAAATCATTGTCATTGTCAATCATTGTCATTGGGTCGCCAAAGGTAGGTCAATTTGGTGCTCAAACAGTCTTTACCGTATCCCATATGCATAGAGTGTTACCCCAGGCCCAGCAATGCATGCAGCAGGATCAGCGCGCACACGTACCACCACCACAGCTGAACCAAAGACTTTTAATAGTATCAAGACAGATTACTCGCACCTACTTCTGTAGTACATTTTGCAGTCGTAAAGTGCTGTGTTAAAAAAGACTCGGAAAAAACCTCTCTGCGATGCCGATCGAGGTGGTGGCGTTGCCGATGGAACTATGTCAGTTTGTCAAAGGTGTTCTCCTCAAACTTGGCTCATCAAGGTTTTTTGCTTGCTGATCGTCGTTACAGACAACGAGACCGGCAACGAGACCGACAGGCCCGAGAGCCCGACAATGTAGTGGGACGGGGCTTCTTTAGGAGTTCTGTGTTCTGAACCCTATTGTCTGACAATGACATCCCATGACAGGGGCGAATGCAGGATGTTATTGTAGTAAAAGGGTGGGGGCACAAACGCATGGCTGTCAACTTTGGGGAACAGCTTGAAGGGAGATTCATATGTTTTCTGCTCGCCAGCCCTCCCAAGTCAGTTTTTTTTGGGGGGAGGGGCCGGATTTTTCACCAGCCCTCCACTAAATTCGCTCAGTGGAGGGGTGGGGTATCATATTTTATGGGGTCCAGTTTTGCTCCATAATTCTCTGAGAAATAAAACAAAGTTATCAGTTCTAAAAGGGGCACAATAAAAAAAGGGGGCCCTAAATCCGCCACTGGTCCATGCCCGGACTGTCACGTCAGTCATGCGGGATGAGCCTTTTTACAAGTTTTCTCGGAGGGTTAATAGACCGACATTGTTAGCCTCGTGGTCGTGGGCTCCCAAACTCATGTTGCTCGATCCGGTTTTATTCACATTTTAGGCAAAAAGCCCGCGTACATAATTATAGTGTAGTTTGTAGTTCAAAAGAATGTAATGCCTATATTCCGGGGGGCGGATCCAGGATTTTGTAGAGGAGGGGGTACATAGCCGGAAAAGTACACAATTAAAGAGGCAATTTTTATTTATTGTGTACCGTTAAGGTATATGCCAGTTGGGTTTCAAAAAGGGGGCCTTGGCCGATTCGCCCCCCGGATCCATGCCCCTGCTATTCTGTCATGATGAAGAATGGGATTGCATAGTGTTGGTGGTCGATCTCATTATAAATTGAAAGATTGAAGAAAAAAACAATAAAAGATCATCATTCTGTCCTCATTTCTATTGGAGTCATTACTACAGATCGGTTATAAGAGAGATTAAGAGAATAAGAGAGTATGAGAAAAAGAAAGCCTGTGAGAGGGGGAGGGGAGAGAAAGAGAGAGAGAGAGAGAGAGAGAGACAAAGAGAACCGGGGGCAAAATGAATGGGATATTCCTACATACGATATTGGTATTGGTACCTATTGCGTAGGAAATGTTTTCTTCGCCTGTCGTCAGGCGCCTGCATGGGAACGATTTTGTTACTTGGGGTGCTGTGAGCCCCCCAAAAAGAGGTCATCAGCATTTTAGTGTCTCTTTTTAAGTCCAAAAATCTCTGACAAGCAAAAAAAAAAAAAAAAAGGCGTTTTAGGGTCTCTTTTAAAAAAAAGAAAAAGCAGCACCCCCGTATAGCAATGCACCCCGCACCCCCGGCTCCGAAGCCCCTGCCTGTCGTCTCAAACTGCTACTTACCGTAAGTTACGCCTGACGAACAAAAAAAATCATCAGATGCCTTCTATTCTGAATTTTCGGAAAAGCAAGGGAACTAGTTATCACATTTTTCATGTTCCTTCTGTGCCGGGGCGGGGGTGGGGCCACACATTTCCTTTCATTTGATGTGTAACTAAGATAATGTCAGATTTGATTTTGGCTGGCACGTAGGGGCACGTGCATTCCTGGATACACTACCAATAAAAATAAGAGAATCTTGGATACACCACTCTAAATCAATTTTATATATAAGGAACTGCTCGCACGCAATCTCATTTTATTAAAGCCTTTTCTGTCTTGACTTTTAGGAGAATAAGGCCAATAAATGTACATTTTAGGCTATAATCCCTATAATTTGCAAAAATCATGATATCGAAATAATGAAATATTCTATTAGTATTTAGACAATTAAAGATAACATTTTATTATGATTGAATCACAATATATACGCGTGCTTTATTTCGGGACTGAGCAGTCTTCGTATTTAAACTCTTTGGCTAGGCTGCATGCATGAACCGGCTGCTGAACTATCATTATCAGTGCATCACGTACTTACACTGCGTCTCATCTGTGCGCGCGGCCATTTTGTCATTTGCATATGCGCGCGTTGGCTCATCAAACAGCTGATCAAAAATATTGAAAATGAAAAGAAATGGTATGGAAAAATCAACCAATCAAAATTGATATCCCCCGATAGGTAATCTGAATCTCATGTTTATTCATCTACTGAATATGTATCTTCAGCCTCTTTCAAAATGATGTGATAAAATCTTACGTAGCTGCATAAAAATTCATACAAATATACTCTTAAAATGTTGAAATAATTTCGCAATTTATAGGGAAAAATGGTAGGTATTGGAATTTGGCCCAAATTTTTAAAACTGAAGTTTTTTAAAAATTATATTGAATGAATTATTATTATTCAAAATATGTAAATTACGTAAACACAAACCAATTCCAGTACTCATTTTTTCTCGCAGAGCTAGTGAGCACGAAATCTAATAGAAAAATACAAATTTTTCTTCTTTTTTGCTCCCACATGTGGCAACAGGTTGGTTAAAAGGAATTATGTTCAAGGAATCATCTTCATATCGAATTTAAGCTATGATATGTTCTCTCGAAGTATATTCTTAAAGAGTTATTTCCACTTTCAAGTCCGATGTCTGCAGATATTTCAGACAATACAAACTTTGATCTGAGACAGCGAGCTGCAGAAACGGCTTTCCATCGAAGCGCCACGAGACCGTACGCCAAGCGTGTCGGCATCAAAAGCCAGCCCCACTCCGTGGGTGGCTCAGTACTTTCGCGTACTTTTTCAGATGAGAAGGGGAATAGTACAGCTTAAATATTTACATTTGTAATTGTGCTGATCCTATGATTATGAAAACTTTAGCAGTATAATCAGAAATATATTTGTCATTTTATCATTCGTTTATTTTTTGTTGAGTTACACAATTATTTTTTAAAAGCTAAATTTCTCCATGTTTCTTTGCAAAACCGGGGAGCCAAGTCAACGAGAGATTGACCTTGACGCCGGGCCCGCACTCTCGGCGTACGGTTAGGGTGCGTCGCGCTTTGATGAATTAGCTGTTTTTGCGAATGTATGATGATCATATTCATGAATATCTATTCACATTGGACTCAAGAGAGTGGGAAATAGCTCAGAAATATCCAGTACTTTTATATGAGTCAAGTTATATTCGATATGAGGGTGATGCTTTTAACATAATGGCATTTTCACCTACCTGTGTCCGATTATCTGGGCAAAATGTCGCCCACTATAACACGTAGGTGAATGGAATAAATTTACCTGTGATGCCCAAATTCAGAACGTTGGAAAGAAAGAAAAAAAATGAGTATCCATTGCGACACATATTAATATTACAAGAAGGTATTGAATTTTCAATAAAAGTATACCATTACATCGGGAAAACTGCAGTCAAAAAGAAAATATAAGAAATATGACCAGTAAATTACACACAAATGAATGGGCTTCCTGGCCACCTACAGTGCTCTCTCGCGCAGTGATTACGTCACGGCGCGATACACAGATGAAACAGCGCCCATAGGAGTGTAAGTACGTGGCATGCAGTGAGGTTCTTCTTGTTTGGAATTGCTATACTATAGCCTTATAGGGCCTATCTCAACTCATTTCGCTTGAAATTTAAGTTACCGTACCGTACTGACGATACCGTACTCTTCATCGGGCATTGACAGATTTGGCAATTTTGCATGTGGTAAGCATATTTATAGAGACTTAGACTGGATGGTAAATTTAAAATTTAAAATTAAAATCGCTATGCCTATGGCTAGTACCGGTACTGGTTACTGCGGCAGCCCGAACACGTAGTGTTCGGGCTGCGCTTCGCAGTCCTTTGATCGCATGGATGTCACATAATTACAAGGTCGTTTGTCAAAATGATAGCCATGAAACATGAAATCAGTTGATTTTAGGCTATTTTAGGTACTTACAATACTTTACGATTGACTGTCATCTTTCTTTTCAATGAGGATGATACAAAAAAGGCAGATTTATCTCCTAGAGCCTGTAGTAAAAACTTCCGAAGGTCGGTGTTTTGCTTGCAATGCGCATGCGTCAGCAGCTCCAATTATAATACAGACAAGAAGGGAGGATTATGAATATTCATTAAGACGAGCTTGAGCGAGAGCGCTAGATCTATACGCTAGCGATCGGCGGATTACAGTGGGTATATGAATATTCATTATTCCATTGACGAAAACTATGCCGTCATTGTAATAAACATTCATAGGCGCATGCGCAAGTGCCTATTTTCAATTTGGCTTTAACAACATGGCGAATGGGACTGGTTTCGAAAATTGAGAGTAAAAAGTGACATTCATCGATTCTACACATTTTTTAGGAAAAGCTGATTTGCGTAAAGTCTGTTTAGGTAAGTGGCATCGTATATATGATACTTTAATTAAAAAATAATAATTACATGGCCATTTTTTAAATGGTCATTTGAACATTGGTAGATTGTGAGACCCACCGAATCGTACTGGTTTCACTCAGGACGCTGCCACGAAGTGGCAGCGTCCCGGGGCTACGGTACTGGTAGTGGTAGGCTTAACTGTTAGGCCTAGACCGAAATTTTCTGTCTCCAGTACGTTTGCCTCTTATTTGGGTAGGGTCGGCTACTACTTAGAGACAGAAGCCGTCATATCACTTTGCTGTGCAAAATTTGTCTATGGCGTTGTGCCGTTCTAGTCTCGTACAAGGCAAAATGATTATGAAGGAAAAAATACGATAAATTCATTACGAACTCGTGCACATTGATTTCAAAACGGTTATTTCTGTAACATTAAATATGTTTGTTTAGTGTTAAAGAAATAACCTTTTTGAAATCAATGTGCACGAGTTCGTAATGAATTTATCATATTTTGTCCTTCATAATCATTTTGCCTTGTACGAGACTAGAAGCTCGGGTAACGGTTTGAATACGGCTCCAGGATTTTCGAACGGAGAAGACCTTGGACCCTGAATTACATGAAAAAGGAGCATTAAATGGATCATTTGGTCAAATTGGTATGTTGAACAGATTAAGTATATGAATTAGAGCCTAGGCCTTATGATTATTTTAAAAAAAATACAGAGGAAAAATGGTTTTTTCCTACTGTTCCAGCAGGCACAACGCCATATAAAAGGCATAGACAAATTTTGCACAGCAAAGTGATATGACGGCTTCTGTCTCCAAGTAGTAGCCGACCTAGACCGAAAGCTTCAGTCTCTGTTCGTCGGGTGTTCCACTGGACTACGTCTTGCTTCACTACACCTCCTTACATAGACTGAAGTTCGTCTCTCACTCTGTACCAGGGACTAAGGACGAATTTTCATTTTCCAATAAATACATTATTTTATTAAAATAAACAACTCAGAATGAGAACAACGGTAATATAATATGCTTGAATAAATTTCTTACCCCAAATTCCTCGTCTGTTACACGAATCTGATCATTTGAAGCATGGAAGTTGCACGTCAGTAGCGAGTCGCTGACAGCCATTCTTGGTTATAATCACATGACCCGGAAGTAGGCCTAGTCGGAAGCGTATAGAGATTGTGTAGTAAAACGCAGCGAATACTCGGTCAGTCAGTGCGAAGGGAGTTCAAACCAGAGTAAGTCCGAAATTTTGTTAATTATCTGTATATTTTTCGGGTTTTTTTATGATGTATTGAAATATGAGAACCCTAGCACCATCTATGTGAAATTTTAGAGAAAGGGGATGGCTTATAGGGATGGAAAATCAGATCCCCCTTTTTGGGGGGATTTCCTCATAGGCCATGTATTGTAAGATCCCCTTATCTACCGCGAAGGTTGGGTAGCCGTCTGTGTAGGAGGAGAAGGTAAAAATAAGAAAATGTTAAAGACTCCTCCGAAACAGACGGTTTTCAGCTGTCTATAGCCAACCCTACCCAGATAAGAGGCTAACGTACTGGAGACAGAAAATTTCGGTCTATGGTAGGCCTAGTACGGTAAATAACGTTACACTCCAATGCAAATCAGTAAACCAAAAGTTAGGCCTAAGCTTAGACCGAATATTGGAGTAGCCGACCCTACCCAAATAAGAGGCTAACGTACTGGAGACAGAATATTCGGTCTAGCCAAAGCTTTACTGCGGCAGCCCGAACACGTAGTGTTCGGGCTGCGATCAGCAGTCCTTTGTCTTTGATTGCTTGGATGTCTCTTATAATTACAAGGTAGTTTGTCAAAATGATAGCCATGAAACATGACATTAGTTGATTTTAGGCTACTTTAGGTACTTACAATACTTTCCGATTGACTGTCGTCTTTCTTTTCAATGAGGATGATACAAAAAAGGCCTAGGCCTATTTATCTCCAAAAGCCTGAGGATGATACAAAAAAGGCCTAGGCCTATTTATCTCCAAAAGCCTGTAGTAAAAACTTCCGTAGGTCAGTGTTTTGCTTGCAATGCGCATGCGTCAGCAGCTCCAATAATTATATAGACAAGAAGGGAGCATTATGAATATTCATTAAGACGAGTGGCTGGCAGGCAGCGCAGCTGAGCTCGAGCGAGTAGAGATCGCCGGATCACAGTGGATATTAGACCGAAATTTTCTGTCTCCAGTACGTTAGCCTCTTATTTGGGTAGGGTCGGCTACTACTTGGAGACAGAAGCCGTCCTATCACCCAAATAAGAGGCTAACGTACTGGAGACAGAAAATTTCGGTCTAAGTGGATATATGAATATTCATTATTCCATTGACGAAAACTATGCCGTCGTAATAAATATTCATAGGCGCATGCGCAAGTGCCTATTTTCGCTTCTGCTTCAACGACCTGGCGAATGGGACTGGTTTCGGAAATTGAGAGTAAAAAGTGACATTCATCGATTCTACACATTTTTTAGGGAAAGCTGATTTGCGGAAGGTCTGTTTAGGTAAGTGGTAGACCGAAATTTTCTGTCTCCAGTACGTTAGCCTCTTATTTGGGTAGGGTCGGCTACTACTTGGAGACAGATGCCGGCCTATCACTTTGATGTGCAAAATTTGTCTATGGCGTTGTGCCTGCTGGAACAGTAGGAAAAAATCATTTTTCCTCTGTATTTTTAAAAAAATAATCATAAGGCCTAGGCTCTAATTCATATACTTAATCTGTTCAACATACCAATTTGACTTTATGATCCATTTAATGCTCCTTTTTCATGTAATTCAGGGTCCAAGGTCTTCTCCGTTCGAAAATCCTGCAGCCGTATTCAAACCGTTACCCGAGCTGAATGAAGAGGATGTCATCCGTCTTGTACAAGGCAAAATGATTATGAAGGAAAAAATACGATAAATTCATTACGAACTCGTGGACATTGATACAGAGGAAAAATGATTTTTTCCATTTTTACAGAAAAAAAATTGCCCAGTAACAAGAAATTGGTCAAAAAACTCACTAATTTGGGAACGCCCCCAAAAATTGACAGCTGATTGGCTAGAGCGATTTGACGTAGCATCGGGAAGTCCCCCGCGAAGCCACTAAGTTTGACTAATATGTTGGCAATGTAAATGAATGATAATATCCATTTTCATATTACTATTTATACAATTTTGTCCCCCAAAAGGATTTGAATAGGTTGTTTAGACATTTTAGTAGAGGTCAAATGACAAGTCTGGCATTTTTTCAAACACTTTACCCATGATAATTCCTCTTTTGGATTAGGTTTATGTTTTGGAAAAACGTAATATTTTACAGACAAGTAGACGTGTGGACAGTCGCTTTACTGCTGACCGTACCTTGCGAATCTTTGTGTGCGTGCTTATGATAACAACCAAGTACACTGAAAGACTGGATGAAAGTCTAAATATATTACAACAATTACAGCAAATTCGTGTGCTGCAAGCTAGCTGCCTTCCGGGGGGGGGGGGGCACTCACATATATATGTCACACATGTATGTGCCGCTGTGACGTCCCCCATTTTCAACCTTCTCGGGTCGCTCCCATGATATGCGATTTTCAGATTTTCACTAACCGCACCTCGATTGGCTTCCGACTCGCTCCCTAGAATATGAGAAAACAATGCGCACAGCCCATTGTCCGGGAACGGTCGCTCCCTAGCCTCCCAGGCCAGCGCAGCGGGGAGCTGGGCGGCCTAGTGCCCCCTAACTGAACGCGGTATTACTAGTGCTAGCGGCGGCTCAGCGAGATCAATCTGCATGCGACATCGAGCCAGTGCAGTGGCGCGGCATGTACAGCCCCCTGTTTTGAGATTGGCAGCGGCACACCCACATCCAAAAACAGGTTGAGTGCCCCCCCCCCCCGGGCTCTACGGTACGGTACGGTAGACCTACCCTCTTTTTCTCCAGTGACTCCAGCTTCAGAACTGCAGACCGACTCTTGTTTTTTTAGCTCCCTGTGTTTGGCTTCCAGTTCCACAGCCCTCAGTTCCCAGTCTGATGACAGGGATAGCTGTCGGCCGCAGCATTTTTTCTTGGGCGCAAATCCTAGCTGGTCATACAGCCCCTGGCCTGAGGGCCTGACTATCGAAGTCCTCCTCCCTGAAGTGGTCACTGCAAACAGTACTGTGAGCGGAAGGGCCATCCCACTGAGCTAGCTCGCGTCAGCTTGATCCTTGAAATCCAAATTTTTCGAGTTGCATCATCTTTAGGAAAGGTGTGCAGACTGACACCATCGCTGGTGCCTTTGCTGCACCCAGCAACAACACATCTCCTCGGCATTTTCTTGAGATATGCACTCCTATCATGCCCATCCAAAATTCCCTGCACTGGATATACACAGACAAGCATCGTCCGCTAGCTAGATGTTCCCGATGGTACGTCACAGGTCACCTGACAAGGCACGTAACTGGGCCATATTTTTCGAGGGGCGTGACAGACTAGCTGATAAACGTGCGATTTAGGCAATTTCAACGAAGCTTAGAGAAGTACACAGATCTTTTTAATAAAAAGTAAATGCGATTTCTAGCAATATTGACACAATACTTTGATATTATCATGAAATGTAATTCTAATTGACTCGCCCTTTAAGCACTAGGTAGTCTATGAAGGCAATAAAACTGCATGCAGTGCATGCCGGTACGGCGTACGTCCGGCCAGCTGGCCGTGCAAACATGACTAACACATGAGAGTGCCAGCACGTCAGGGAATTTTCTTCTTCTTCTTCCGGGTGAAGTACAGACCTCTGGGTAGAGTATTTTTGTACTTTGTGCAGTGCTGAAAAACTAGTGTGCCATGCTGCAATGCTGATCCTCAATAAAGTGTCAGTGGGGTTTTTGGTGTATGTACATATGTACATCATATAAAAGTGCTCCCAGTGCAAGTAAAAAATGGCTCCTACTCCATTGAGGCTTTGCGCAGCGTCATCCCATCCAGCTGTCTCTTAAACTGCTCCAAAGAAGAAGCTGATGTTACGCTGGTGGGGAGCTGGTTCCAATGGCAAACAACGCTTGGAAAGAAGGAGTTCTGAAACCCAGAGGTCCTACAGAGCTGTTGTCGATATTGAGCATGTCGTCGTCTAGATGATCGTATTACTGGGTAGAGGTAAGGTGGTTCAGGTGGGATGGCAATCAGTCCATGCAGGATACGGTAGAGCATGATGACTTTCATCTGGGCTCTTCTTTCAGCGAGAGTCTGCCAATTTAGTGAGTGGAGCATATCGGTAACACTATGTCTAGGATGGTAGTCTCCAAGTGTAAACTGAGCAGCACGCCTCTGAACCATTTCGAGTTTCCAAATGTGGTCTTGATGGTGAGGATCCCAAACTGCAGATGCGTACTCAAGAGTTGGGCGTACATATGTCATGTATGCTTGTTCCTTGATTTTCTTGGGACAGCCATACAGGTTTCGCTGGAGGAATCCTCGTGTGCAATTTGCCTTCTTGCATGTGCTGTCTATGTGTGTCTTCCAGCTTAACTTGGAGTTGATGTGTACTCCAAGGTACTTCGCATTGTCAACAACTGGAAGTTCAACATCATGCAAAGAATAAGGTGAGCAGATGATATTTTTCACCTTGTTGGTAACTCGCAGGACTTCGCATTTGGGTGGGTTGAAAGACATCTGCCACTTAGCTTCCCAATCTTGTAGATTGTTAAGGTCTTTTTGGAGTATGTCTGCATCAGAATGCGAGCTTATGTGTCGGTAGAGAAGACAGTCATCAGCAAACATTCGCACCTCAGACTGGACACAGCTGGGCAGGTCATTGATGTAAGCCAAGAAGAGAAGCGGGCCGAGTACGGTCCCTTGGGGTACGCCTGACGTAACGCTGGCCGTGAGTGAGGTAGATCCTTCGAGCACGACCTGTTGGATACGATCTTTGAGGAAGGATCTGATCCAGCAGAGGAGATTACCCTGGATGCCATAGAAAGCTAGTTTTCTCAAGAGCCTTTCGTGTGGTACTTTATCAAATGCCTTCGCAAAATCTAACAGAACTGCATCTACCTGTTGCTTGTTGCCGATCCCTTTGGCAAGGTCGTGGATGGTCAGTAACAGCTGGGATTCGCAAGAGTGGAACTTTCGAAATCCATGCTGCTTTTCGGACAGTATTCTGTTAGATTCCAGGTGGTTGACGATCTCTGAGTATATGATGTGTTCCAAGGTTTTGCACACTAGTGAGGTCAATGAGATTGGCCTATAATTGCAGGCCTCATGCCGGTTGCCTTTCTTGAAGATTGGTGTGATGAATGCAGCTTTCCAGTCCGAAGGGATTGCACCCTGATGTAAAGTAGACTGGAACAATTAAGTCAAGACGGGTGCAAGCTCTGATGAACATTCCTTCAGGATACGTGCAGGAAGGTTGTCAGGTCCTGATGCCTTGTGTGGGTTTATCTTGGACAATAATTTCCAGACTCCTTCAGAGTGGATTTCAATGTTGCAAATCCTTGGGTGTGGACTTGCTCCCAAGTCAGGAATGCTGTCCATGTCTTCTTTGGTAAAGACAGAGGAGAACTGATCATTTAGGACAGTGGCCTTTATATTGCTGTCACAGCGAAGGACACCATCTCTAAAAAGTGGAGATTTTGTAAACAAAATCGGCGTGTGGCAGTTGTGACAATGATTGATTTCACATCGTTGTCTAGTTCGACTTATGCGGTGTAAATTTGATGTTTTTTCATGGTATTTTTCTGAGAATTTGATCGATATAGACGAGTATTCGACCTACATGTACAAAAATCGACTTGTACAAAGGATTAACACACGTAAGTCTATGAGGATGAATTGGGACTTTTTATTTTCATTGACTTGAGCGACTATTCGACACATGCAACGTCGACTTAAGCGAGGTTGACTGTATTTAAAAAAAAACCCCAAAAAATATAGCATAAGAAATTCACGAGAACTCACCAGTGTTTGTGTATCCATGCCTCCTCTTGTCATGCAGATTTAAAATGGCGGCTGCGTGCGACGGCGCGCGCTGTCAGCGATGTATAGTTTCAATTATGGTTATATCACGCACCGTCGCACGCAGCCACCATTTTAAATCTGCATGACAAGAGGCATGGATACACAAACACTGGTGAGTTCTCTGAAATTTCTTATGCTATATTTTTGGGGTTTTTTTTTTAATACAAAAATTTCCATAAAAACTTTCCAAAAGTTTCCCTAGGAGGAGATGCTGTGGTGAAGAACCTGTTGGTTGCGGGAGTTATCAGGAAAGGTATATTTCAGGGCATTTTCCATGTCCTGCTAACCGTGCGCCGTTAGATTGGCGTAATAAAACACCTAGCTTCATGGTGTAAAAGGCGTATAGCCCATTTTTTATGCCTCCGCCACCGTAGGTGGTGCCGGAGGCATTATTTTTTTATACACTCGGGAAGCTAGTCCTGGCTACCTCACCCTACACGTTTATTACTAATTAGAAGTCGTAGATCGACATAAATTAACATAGGCTATATTAGCTATTATAGCCAATATGCCCAGTAATCCTCAAATTGGCAAAAATCCTTCCTACATGTAGGATCTCGAAAAAACAGTGAGCAGAAGAGAGGTACTGAATTTCTATAGAGTGGAGGTACTGTATAAAGCCTTAAAGAGCTCATATTGAGAAAAGAAGTGGAATGCGTTTTTATTTGGTAATATAAAAATCTGTGTATCAAAGAAAACAATCCTTTTTAAATTTTTCAAATAGCTCAACTAGAAAGTGCAATTTAAAAAAAATAAAAATCACCTTTTTGAGGGTTTGAATTTGTCTCGCAGTCCAATTTCGGCATAATCCTAGCTTGTTTACTTTTCTATGCAAATTAGCACTGACGTCACTGGGTAGAGTCGTATGACCTCCGCGGTATACTGCTGCACAATATAGCATGGACTGGCAACCGAGAGTGAAGAGAAACTTTGCTCGACATGATTTTTATACTTAAATTATGTTTCCAAATCCATCAGTTTTGTTAAATATTATATGAAAACTAGTTTACATTTTATTCCAACAAGCAACCATTTTTCAGACAGCTCACACAAGTTTACATGCACGAAAACTTTAAAAAGTCGGAGCCGACTTGCTTTCCAACTGGGCCATCAAGGCATCATCAGGATTGGATATTCACATACACACACACACGCGCCGCCGATACGAACATTTTGTATTATTTATGGTTTATATCTCAAAATTTGATGAAGAACTATATAATTAAATGTCTACAGATATTAGATCTTTTGATGCTCAAAACAATGGGTTAAAAAGAAATAAACCTTAGCAAATCTACACAAACCGGCCGGCAATCATACCCAGTAGTCAGACCCGTACACATGGTAGTCTACATGTAGGCCGACAGCGACGCGGTGAAACCCCGTAGGGCTCCGCTTGAGAACTGGGCTAGATCTGATACACTACTGAGTACTGTGGAAGAAAAGAACAGAGCTACTGGTACTCTATGAGAATCGCTCTTTTCTTCCTAATATTGGTCACAGCAGTGAAATATCTGGTGAAACACCTAATAAAGGTTAGTTTTAACTTGTCACTACACATTTTTTGAAGAAACGATACTATGACTTCGAACTGAGTCCACAAAATCAGCGCTAGAACGACCATGTCAAAGGAAGAAGTCCGAAGACTTAAAAGGATGTTTTGATGGGGGAACCTATTCCGTTACACTAGCTACGCAATTTGTTTCCAGCGGCTGAAAAGTCATTTTTGCAATGATTTATGCTAGGCCTAATTTCGGTTCTAGAATACCGTACTCTGATTCTGAAATTAAATCCCTGAGAAAATTACGACAGACAAATGTCAATAACATCCACTTTCAAGTCGATGTTGATATGCCCATGTGAAAATGAAAAAGAAAGGGTCCTTAAACTTAGGCTAAAAAAGCTACGCACACGTAGTAAATTAATGCAAATCTTGATTATGAAGCTGACTGATGCACTTATGCAATCAACAAGGTTATGATATAACCTAGCTGTACAAGCTCATTGGCTTATCAATCTGGTACTGGCCTACGGAGCTGTACATTGGATCCATATACTGTGTGTGGAGGCAAATATAAATAAAAAAACTAGATCCAAATATCACCATTTCTCACACACTGTGACCCATGCAAACCACCCTCAGAGTTTGCCAAAGGGGTTACCTTCCAGGATCAACTAAGATTGTAAAAATTGAATGACTAAAAAAGAAAAAAAAAATCAGCAAGGTGATCAGGTTTTGTTTTACGTGGCATGTGTAACTTGTAAATATGGGACTACACAAATCTTACCTTGCATGGGTAGTCCCATATATCTGCCTCCACACACGGTATATGGATCCCATGTACAGCTCCGCAGGCCAGTACCAGATTGATAAGCCAAGGAGCTTGTACAGCTAGATATAACGTAGACCGACCAGACGCCGTGCAAATCACACAAAGAACACATGGACTTTCATTGCGAAACCCCTCAATGATTAGACACTTCAAAAATTGGCTTTAATTTCACTTTTATTCTAGCTCAGAGCTAATATCTCATGCCTTAATTCATTCTCCAGTAAAAGACATTTATATTCATTCATTTAATATGATTTTTTAATTGAAATCCTGTTGCAAATAATTCAGATTTGGAGTCAAATCATTGAATTTCTTCAGTTATTCTTCATTCTCAAGTACATGTATAGTCACATGATTCTTGTTCATGATCGCGATCGCAAACGTGAGTCACGTGACTGATACGTGTTTGAGAAGGAAGGATATTTTGACACCAAAACCAACTTTTTGAAACAGGAATCTAACAAAAAATCAAATTAAATAAAAGAATACAAATGTCTTTTTCTAGAGATCGAATTGTGACTTGAGGTATCAGCTTTGAGCTACAATTAAAGTTAAATTTAAGCCAATTTTAAAAAAATGTCTAACCAACTTTTATATGGCAGAGTTCATGTTGAAATTAAATGAAAGACTTGAAAATAGCAATTCAGACGATCTTGTCACATGCACATCACTCGCTGTTTATCATCAAAAAGCGAACATTATGTGAAAATGTGCGATGCATTTGAACATCGCGTTTGATCTCTTTTCTTGTTTTGGGAGGATCGGCGATTCAAAATTTGGGTGGTCACCATGGGACCACCATTTCCTTGCTTTTTTCAAATTTGGTGGTCCAACACATCGTTTTGGTGGACTTTGACCTCTGGACCGCCGCTGGTGTCGAGCCCTGTTTAAAAAGTGGTAAAAACATGCCTATGTGGAATCCGCCATAGCTCGTCAGAATGCCTGGATACCCCCAAATTTTATTACATATTCTGTAAGTTGTAGATTTGAATTCATGCATAATTTTGTGTACAACCCTATAGGAAATCTCATTACCTGTCGTGCATTAAAACTATGGGGTTAATCTCCCATGTATCCTGCAATATCATATTGTCTGATTTTCTATGATGCAAGTCTCCATCCATTGTCAACATTATCAGGATTATTATCTTGCACAAATATTATCACATCTTACAAAGCATTTTGCTAAGAGGACAGACAGACCGCCTAATTCGTCTTTCAGTGAGGAATTAGTTTGTAATATTAGATTTAGAATGTGATTTGGCAAATGAAAGTTTACTTTGAATGCTTAAAGTAGAACGTTAATGATTTTAAATATTGGCTTAATACTTATTATTGCATAGATGGCATAAATTAAACAAGGTTATCCAAATTCAACGCTTGGAAACATTTGAAGTAATGATTATTATCAATTATAAAACGGTAAAATACAGCCCCCGATATAGCAGCTGAAGAGCTCCTCGAACGCTGCTGAGATATGTGACGACACACCCTGGACCAGTCCTGTCTAAGCAGACGATGTCCCATAACATCTTACACATTTTTCAGAGCCTATTTTGTCATCTCCTCTTCACTTATTTCTCTTCCTTCACTAGCGTCAGTCTTAATGTTAGTCTGTTGCCTCACTCTTAACTTCGTGTATGGTATTATTTTGATGAAAAATGCAGCGTTAAAAAAATAAAGGAATCAGTCACTTGTAAACAAAATAAGACGCCATTGTATTTTCAGCTGCTTGCACCCGGGCATGTTCGGCGTTTCAAGAGGGAACGAATACCATCCTGCTATTATTCGGAGGGCTTTTCAATTTGAAAGTGGGGTTTATTTCATTGATCATTGACCCTTCTCCTATGTATTTACAATCAAACGGTTTTAGCTATCAGAATCAGTTTCACTTTCCCTTTATAATGGTGTGAAATAAGGTCATGTTTATATACACCAAACTCTTTATAATTTGATAAATAATTGCATTGCAATTACGTTCATTCATTATAGGACATCGTCTGCTTAAGCAGGATCGATCCCGAGTGTGACGACATCAAAACATCGCTATATTTCTGGCGAATCCTCGGATATTCCAGATGCTGAGAAGAGCTTTTATTTGTGTTGTTTTTATAATCACCAGATACGCAGTTGACATAAAACTTATACGATTGCCATCTGTAAGCTTCCCAGTTTCTAGTGATACATTAATTGCCATATTTGTGATTTTCTTTGAATATCTACTTTAAACACACAAAGCAGTATATGTATATCTAATATACTGTGAGATAGTTACAGAAACTTCTATTTTTATCCTAAAAATTTGTTCATCCTAAAAATTTGTTCATTTAATTTCAGATGAGCTTCTGATGTTTTGATGATTATTTGAATTCATCTGCTGCAATGCCACTCTACAGATTTCATGAGAACCATGGGGTTAATGTACGGCTCAGTGAGGATGGGGAGGTTGCCAAGCGTACCACCAGCTTCGCCAATGCAATCACTTTCAGTGAGAAGCCCCTCCAACCTGGAGAGATATTCATGGTGGAGGTAGATGAGCAGGAGTCTGGTTGGAGTGGCCATCTGAGATGTGGGCTGACCCAACACTGCCCTTCCAAAATGGCTGCCCTTTCACCTGGCGATAGCATTATTCCAGCTGAAGCGATAGGAGACGTGATACGCATCCCTCAGTACTCCATGCCAGACCTGACCAGCATGGGGAGGTCATGGATATTTGCCATCACAAAGAACCATAACAAAGTGCCACGCACAATACAGGACGATGACGAGGAGCAGATGGAGACAAGCTCCTTCATCCAGAACTGTGGCAATGCGCTGCAGGTTGGCAACAAGATTTTGCCCCAATCCCTTCTTGTCAAAGATTTCTGTCACATAGACCTGGAAGCCTCTGGCCATACCCTCTACAAGAATGGGAAACAGTTTTTGGCAACATCAAATGGTAGCAGAATTGGAATGACGTATGAGATCCAGACTGTATCCCCCAATGAACATAAAGTCTTCATGCATCTTATCATTAATGGGGAAGATCAGGGCTCATCTCAAATGGACAATGCAGACTTGGAAAGCCCCTTTTATGCCATTGTAGATGTCTATGGAACTACAAAGCAAGTCAGAATCGTTCAGCTGAATTATGGTATGTACATTGTCTAGTTAACTTTTTCTCTCTATGGTATTAAGATCATTACAACCTTGGAAGTTGCTTTAAATGTTTCTTTCCAATTAACATGCCAGTGTTTAGAAGATCAGATATTGTTGGTTGAAGTTAAAAGTAAACTTGAGTTCTGGTATTCGTTAATAAGAAACAAAGATAAATCATCACAAAGTCACCCAAAACTTACGCTGAAAGACTACATATTATCTGCCTAATGATTTGAATTGTTCAGGATAGCTGAATAATTAGCATAGAAAGATACATGTAAGTTAGTCCCCCATGGTCTCCTACATGTAGATTTAAGTTGTGCTCTTCAGTGAATGTGATTTCCAACTGGTACGGTATGTTTTTTGTTAAGTTTAAAGTAGTTTTTTGTTCCTAACATCCAATCTACTGCTAGTATTTACATTATTTACATTATTTTAAGCAGTTGCTCTTGAAATGCAAGCCTACCAGAACTCAGATAAGCTTTAAATTCAGCTTTCTCTCCAAGTTACTTTCGCGACTGACATATATCTGAAGACATACATGTACATGTAGGTACAATGTACTTAGTACAATGTACTTTTTTTAAATAGCAGTCTCCTCCTTTCGTTATATTGCATTAAAAGTATTTTAGAATATGGGGTAAAATATTTGGAAAATTTCAAGCTAAAATATGATTATTCTCTAGCATCTTTAAAGATTTTTGTAGGTTGCTTTCCAAAGCATGAAATTTACTTTTCTGACATACATGTACATGTAGAAATCACTTAAATGGGACAACGCTAGTGAAATATTTTTATGAAGGTCTATTAACAGTATATATTTCTTTGACAGTGCCCCTATTCTGAATAGAGTTATCATCTCTGAACTGGTAGCTCAGAAAATAAAGATTTAAAACATTATGATTGCTTCATTGATTCTAAGGCATTTTAAAGCAAACTCATTACCGGTATGCCTTTTATTCAGAGCTCAGACTTATTTTCTTTCCTCAAATGGGCAAGACTACATGTACATGTATTCTAACATTGATTTTCTATCATCAATTTATATGCATTGATACCCTTGGTATGGATCAATCATTTGGTGATCTGCACTGGAATCTTAATGTAATTCTTGGTTTAATGAATTTTCTGATTAATTCACGGCTATGTGTTTGAATATTTGTGAAAATCTATCCACAGATGCTTTGAGTCTTGGTTAGAGTGTAACATAAACGTGATAATGTACCCTTTTCCTCATAAGTCTTCTTGTATACAGGGTACTTATGGCCGTTTTGAACGTTTAGGTGTATATTCAAACAGCTATCTGTCTCCTGATTAGAAGTTTCCATAGAATTTATCTTCCTCTACTGTGGCTGAAGGGTTCAAGTGCACATATTTTCTCTTGCATATTCTTGACCTTCAACATATTTTGCTATGATACACATTACATGTGGTGCTTAGTAAATGTATTTTCTGTGTAATGAGATTACATTATATCCTTTGCCTATTGCATTTTATTATACCCCCGCCAAACGAAGTTTGAAGGGGGTATATATAGGAATCAGTCGACGGTCGGGCGGGCGGTCGGTCCGTTGCAAATCTTGCGGATCGAACTACTTCCTCAGTTTTTGACCGAAAGTCGTGAAATTTGGTACACACATTGGTCTTGGTGGGAAGATGTGCAAGACATATTTTTCGGATGAGTCGGAATCTGCGTTGCCATGGTAACGGCATATTTATGGCAGAAAATCAAGGAAACACCTTGCGGATCGAAACTACTTCCTCAGTTTTTGACCGAAAGTCATGAAATTTGGTACACACATTGGTCTTGGTGGGAAGATGTGCAAGACATATTTTTTGGATGTGTCGGAAGCTGCGTTGCCATGGAAACGGCATATCTATGGCAGTAAATCAGGGAAAAAGTCAAGAAAGGCTGTTGTCACGTGCACGGGGCGGGGGTATTAATCATCATCTTCAGTGATATTTCTAGTTTTTCTTGAAATTTGGCAGGTACATTCTTCGAGGCAAAATGAAGTGACTCTCGAAGCCAGATTTTAAAAATGTATCAAGCGCTTCGTTTTAAATGCAATTTTATATCCTGCATAGATGCCACTACATGTATGGACGGAACTATGGCGGGCTAAACGAGCCAGATTTCCATTATGGCCCATTTGTTTTGCATGCAGTGCTTGTGACCACTCTCTAGGTCCTTTCCCCTTGTCCATTTCGTTTCAAATTTCGTCTGCATCTTCCTTGGCATCCCGTTTACGTCACAGGCCTCTTCATTTTCCGAAAGCACTCATGCCTGACCGTCCAGGCGCCATTTTGTCCGTTTTTCGTGCCTTTCGTTCGGCTTGCCTTTCTCCACTATTGTAGATGCTACAGACTTCAAACAAATTGCTATAGATAGTCCAAGAGTTGCTCTTAATTTAAATGTTCAAAGAAATACAAAATACAGACGTCAATGCATGCACATTGTTCTAATACGATTGCAGTTCTAGTTTCATCATGATACTATGTTGATGGGGTTTTTTTCTCTCTATTGATTTCTCTCACTTGATGAAAAATAGCTAAATCAGAATTTGTATGTAGTTATGTACAATTTTTTTTAAGAAAGCAAAGAAAAACCACATGTGACATACATGTACTGTCAGTAACTTTAATAGTATTTTACCTTTTTTTCCTATTTTAAATTTTGATAAGGGCCTCATCAAATATTCAAAGCTCTTTGATATTTGTTTGTGCTTTATAAATTATCATAATTCTCTTTCTTTTGCTCCTCCTTATCCTTCTACCCCCCACCACCACTGTCTCCTCCTCTTCTTCCTCCTCCTCCTCCTCCTTCCTCCTCCTCCTTCCTCCTCCTCCTCCTTCCTCTTCTCCTTCTCCTCCTAACTCTTCTCCTTCTCCTTCTCCTTCATCTCCTGCTCCTCCTACTCCTATTCCTCCTACTCCTTCTCCTCCTCCTCCTTCTTCTCCTCCTCCTTCTTCTCCTCCTCCTTCTTCTCCTCCTCCTTCTTCTCCTCCTTCTCCTCCTCCTCCTTCTTCTCCTCCTTCTTCTCCTCCTTCTCCTCCTCCTTCTTCTCCTCCTTCTCCTCCTCCTTCTCCTCCTCATTCTCCTCCTCCTTCTCCTCCTTCTCCTCCTCCTTCTCCTCCTCCTTCTCCTCCTCCTCCTCCTCCTCCTCCTCCTCCTCCTCTTCCTCCTATTTCTCCAACTCCTTCTCCTCCTTCTCCACCTCCTTCTCCTCCTTCTCCACCTCCTTCTCCACCTCCTTCTCCACCTCCTTCTCCTTCTCCTCCTCCTTCTCCTCCTCCTTCTTCTCCTCCTCCTCCTCCTTCTCCTTCTCCTTCTCCTTCTCCTCCTCCTCCTCCTCCTTCTCCTCCTCCTCCTCCTCCTCCTCCTTCTCCTCCTCCTTCTCCTCCTCCTTCTTCTCCTCCTCCTCCTCTTCCTCTTCCTCTTCCTCTTCCTCCTTCTTTTTCTCTTTCTTTTCTTTCTTCTTTTTGCAGTACCTACCCTCCAGGAATGCTGTCGGATGAGAATACGTACCAGCATCAAGGAGAATGAGGTGGAGAGATTGCCCCTTCCTGCAAAGCTCAAGAGGTTCTTGAGGTTTGAACCAATGTAACATGAATGCATTGTGAAGGTCAAAGTGAAACACAGTTCAAGCAATTGGCCATGAGATTGTTGTGTAACATTTGGCTATGTATTCAAGAGCTTGACAAGTAATTTACATTCATGATATGAAGCTGACCTGGATTGAAATCAGGTAAACAAAGTGGATGAACTACTACATATTAGTATCATTAATCTTGAAAATTTACAAGTAAACTACATGACAAATACCTAGTGAAATTTACATGAGTAATGCTTCCCTTTTCCTGAACTGTGTTTTGCCTGTCAAGAGTATTGTGTATTATAAATGACAGCAGCTTAATTTCCCATCTATTTATTACAGCAAGAACTCAAAAGAACTCATTGTAATTTCTATTTTTTTTAAAATGTGTACATATATACATTGAAATATAAGTGATCTGTAAAGAAATATGTTCAGGAATATGCCATGGGCGGAAATATGCAGGAAATTCTTTTCATCGGTCACCCCCCCCCCCCCCCCCCCCCCGATGAATAGAATTGTGTAACACATCTCTGCCACTGGAATATGCTATATTGCTTAAGCAAGCATGCTCACAAGGGTGTTAGTGTTGCATTTAATAATATGATAAAGAATTGCAGCTCTTCTGTTAATACATGTAGGTGTCGCTTGGTGCCTGTTTGGAGATGTCATGGTGTAGTGGATAGGTCACCAGATTATGGATCACATGGTTCGCAGTTTGATTCCGCCGCCGCTGGCACTAATGTCCTTTGGCAAGACATTAATCCACATTTGCCACTCTTCACCCAGGTGTTAGATGGGTATCCGGTAGGATGCGAATGTCCTTGTGACAGGAATAGCTTGTGTGCTTGTAAAATGGCCGCCAGACTAGAATGCTCTCTAGTAGAGTGGAGAATGTGCACTATACATGTAAGTGCAGAATCGTAACTGGATCCAATGACCGGGATAATAATACACTGTAAAGCGCTTTGATCAGTTACTAACTGGAAAGGCATCGTATAAAACAGGTATTATTATATGACACCTAATTAGATCCTTGCCATTTGATTGGTTGTTTGATGTTCATCATTTGTCCCATTGAACAATGACGTCATCAATCGTGCAAAATTGATCCATTCACCGTGCAATTTTGGATCCATACGAAATTGTCCATTGCACTCGCGACCACCAACGCGTCTACTACATACGCAAAAACGACTTGCCTTTGCAGCGCGCATGCGACTATCAAGTAGGCTATATTGTAAGTCCCTTCACTCTTGTTTCTTAATTCATTAATGTCAAATGAGAAGGATAGCTATTTTAAGGTGTCATATAAAACAAATAATGAATGTTTTTTTTCATTCGTTGAATGGATCTTTTCATCTTTTACCTCATGAAATATTCTGTCCATTGCACTCATAAACATTCATTATTTGTATACTATTGTTTTTATTATTTGTAAGACATGAGCAGCATATTGGTGTATATGAATGTAGATCTTGTGTTTAATGAAGGCAGGTCTCCAAGTATTAAGCTGCTTTTTATTACTGCCCCGGATGACCTCCAGAGAACCTCTAAAATTTCCCCTCATAAACAGAAGATGATGCCATGTGTTTTCCGATCCCTTCACACTGGCTCTCTCTCCTAAGATGATAATTCTTCTTTGTACAATATGTACTCTGTGGTGAAAAAAAAAACAGAAAAGGATATATAGTAAAACCTGACATTTTTGCTCACACATGAAATGTTTGTGAGGTTTTATTGCTGCAATATAATAAGCCATTTCGGGGATGCAATCTGAGCATGAGCAGATAAAGGTCATCTGTACCAAAATTCTAAAACCCACTGACACTAATATTCGATATGTGCTCATGAATGTCATGTAATCATTATTCAATTATGCACTAATGGTGCATTCCATGATATCCAGGTGGAAGTATTCTTTTTAAAGGGGAAACAAAAGCTATTCATGAGGCACCTCTATCACTCCCAGAGTTATTTTTCTGAAGTGCACATAAAGGGACCCTCCATGTCTAAAATATCTGTGGATATTTGGGGTCATTTGTACAATCTCAGTACCATGCGCTAACCCCGAACTGGCTTATTGAATTGAGATGTAACTGGACTGGGATTGATGTGAAGCATTCTAACTGCCATGTTTGTTGCATACTTACATGTGTTTTTGTGAATTTCATGAATAAGTCCCCGCACTGTGAACCACGAGGTCCGGGGTTCGAATCCCACCTCACCAGTAGCATCCTTTGGCAAGACGTTAATCTACATTTGCCACTCTCCACCCAGGTTTTCAATGGGTCCCCGGTAGGATGCGAAAGTTAATGTCGTTTGCTTAGCAATGTGAGCGCCACTGCCCATTGCTGGAATACTCCCCAGGGAGTGGAGACATCGCTGATGTATTAGGCCAAATTTACCAGAATTGGACAGCTATGAAGAAAGTTATAGAATGTTTTAGATCCCCCAAACACGTCTTTCGCCTGTCGTCTGCTTCACATGGGCTCTGCCATTTTCCATGTTTGCAGTGGACTTGGTCAACAAATGACGTTTCTGCGGACAACTGGCTAGTCTAGATTCTATCTCTTTTTTATTCGGTTTATTCCCCCTATGCTGTTCTTTATTTACACGCATATCCTACACAGAGCGTGACTCTCCACTATTACTAGGTGTTTAAAAAAAAAACTTTGGACACTTATTAATAACTCAAAAAATATACCTCAGTCTGAGGTTTTTACATTGTAAAGTTGGAGGATGTAAAACAAATTGGGAGCAAGTTTTATTACGTTTCTCTGAATACTTTTCTTTAAATATTGCTCGGAATATTTAATTAAATTTTTCACTTTTTGAAAAAGCAAGGCCACAAAATCTGTGTGTATCAGTAATTTAAACAGAGCACAACAATTGCCATTGTGTTTTGCAGTTGAAATTTCAGAACACCTTTTTAACCCAGAGTCATGAATCACAGAATGACACTGGACAGCAAAAGGTTGGGAGAAACGACAGCTGGAACACACAATGGCAATTGTTATGTTCTGAATTAATTAGGGATACACACAGATTTTGTGGCCATGATTTTTCAAAAAGTTAAAAATCTAATTAAATATTCAGAGCAATATTTTGAGAAAAGTATTAGAGAAATGTGATGAAACTTGCTCCCAAACGATTTTACATCTTTCAGCTTTACAATGTAAAAACCTCAGTCTGATACGATGTATAATTTTCGAGTTATTAACAATCAAATGTGTCCAAAGTTTGTTTTAACACTGAGTACTAGTGGAGAGTTGCGCTCTGTGTGGTAGAGAAAGAGCAAAGGTTGGGTTTCCCTTTAACAACACATAAAAATGAACTAGCAATGCATGTGGGAACATGTATTGTCAGTAGCCTGGGTTCATTGTCTCGAAAACAACAATTTGCAAAAATGTCTGTATCCCTGTCATAGACCCCATTCACACTCCCTGTTAGACCGGTCTAGAGGAACAGTTCTTGAAGAATGGTTTGATTGCGTACACACTCTGCGCATTTTTTATGTTTCAGAATTGTTCAACGAGTCAAAGTGGTCTTGTTGCTATGGCAGCTCAGGTCAGCGGGTCGCTTTCACGTACACACTGCACGTTAGAGCGGTCTAACTAAGACCCGTTCCTCAAGACCACCTCCCGAGGTGGTCTTCTGGACCACTTTTGCGTGCACACTCACCTCAGAACGAGGAACGGGTCTTAGTTATAGACCGCTCTTACGAAGTGAGTGTGAATGGGGTCATAGGAAAGAATATCTGGATGTGACATTGGCGTGTACAGTAGTCTCCAGAGGTCTTCCATGGTTAACCCAGAGTTTGGTTACAGCTACATGTACATGTACACCTGTTTGAATGTATGATACCAAGGAAACAGTGGCGTTATTAATATATGCTCAGGGAGTTATCATAGAACTGTGATAACTCCTTGGTATGCTCAGTGCATGTATGTGTATTGTTGATACATATATCCAGTGTCCAGGTCACAATAATATTAAATTCTGGCTTTATATTTGTTGGTAGTGGACAATTGAATTATACATACAGTAACTTGCTGATGTAACAACTCCTTCATCCCATATACATGTATATAGGGATTCAGTAACTTTGTAGAGGTTTGATTTAATGAATTGTTGAATTTTGATGTTTGTGTTGTATAATTATGTTCAGAAGGATAAATAAACAGCCAGGAATATAAAGGTTTTGAAATATGTTATTTACAAAATATCTATGACTGAATACTGCCATTCATGAAACCGTACTGGGGTATGATTTAGTCCAACACTGTAGTCTATGGGGAAAAAAGGTCTGGCATTTCCGCTCACTTGCATATTTTCACTTTTTGTGAAGCACATTATATGCGTTTAACATGCATTTTTAAGGGCTTCATTATTACAACATATTACATACACTGATAGCGTTTAGGGCCATGCAGCTCAAATTTTATCAAGCCTCCACAAAGTTACAGGTTGCTTTTAAAAGGTTTGGTGCATTATAAAATACTGTCGGCTTCCAGCAGGCTTTGAACACACATGTCCAAGGGACATATTTCTACCATATGTCAGACATGGACTGTTAGCATAGCATGATGGATTCAATAAGCAGTGTTCAACGAATAATCTACTGTCTCCAAAAACAGTGTTTCAGTGTAGGTCCAAATACTGACAAATCGGCACCCCGCAAGTGAAGTATGCATATTAATCATGTGCAAACCAAGTGCATTCATTTATGACACGTCATCAAGAAATACTTGTCCAGCTGTTATTGCAGCAGTGTAAGTGTAAATTATCTAGGGGCAAACAGAGACTTTATATTTTGTATGAGATACAGTAGAGGTAGAAGATTTAAACACAGCCAGAATGATGGATTGGAATGTGGCTTTTACGATTGTTGATTGTTGTACATAAGAAATATTGAGATTTAATTAAACATTTTATGTCATGTAATATTGATGTCATGGCAGCTCATCCATTCTGTTTCATGTTCTTTTTAAAAATGTTTATTTCATTTACAAAATCATTTGAGGGAAGTTTCCCTATAATCGCACTTCAGATTTACATGCATTCATTTGTTTAATGAGTTAAATACATATTGCATGTGTACATTCAACTGATTTCACTGATGCACATTAACCGGTACTTCTTGTTCACCAAGAAAATTAGTTTCTCTTCTTGGGGTTAAGAGGCTTGCAAATATTTGTATAAAATGAAATATATACACTGGTATTTTGCAACCCTCTAAAAACAGCCGATTTAAGAAGTGAATAGTGCCGACTACTAATTGCTATTGCATGGCCTACATGTAAATATGACCTAAAATTGATAAGGATTCCTAATTGGTACAAAGATTATTCATTATCATGGTATTGTTTATATTGGTGGCTTATCATTTCTTAATGATCTTATATACATGTATTTCCTTTAACTCGCGGGTTGCATAGTCATTTCATCATGCATAACGCTGTATATACACTGCTGAACTAATATCATCCCTCAGTTACGTTTCATAACCTCCATGATGTTGGGTGATTTCATGTTCAGTCGCAGGACACAAATTACAAATGAAGCTCAAACATCCCGGTTCAGATTAAGAGTTGAAGATCGAGAGCCAATTGAATTTGAGTTGATGTACATGTAGATAAAACACATGTACACATAAGTAAGCCTGAGTCATATCGAATATTTCATAATCCGGGATTCGACGGCTTTGATTCGATCGAATACCGGTGCATCGATAAATGTGGGCACACAGTTGCATGCAGTGCATGCACCATATGCACCATGCACCGGTGACCGGTCCGCTGGCATCGCGGGCATATGTATGGGCTCTCGCTGCTCGACATTAACGATAGCCCGCTAGCCAATGCCAATGGCTAGTAAAAATCACAGCGGACGAGCCAAAATCTTAAATTTCTAGTCCGTATGGCTAGCCAAAATATCACTCTAGTGTCGCACGAAGCGATGCTCATTGTCGACACACCCGACAATGATTCAAATTCAAAGAATTAATAATCTTACTTTGTCTTTGGAGAGCTGAATGGAACACGTTTGTTTGATGCAAAAAAAAAAAAACAATACAAAATAAACTTTTCGTCGCTCATGACTCGACTTCATTCAGCTTCGCTTCAGATATAGATCATTCAGAAGTAATTGCCAATTTGATGAGAGTGTGATATTAGTTATTGCGTACACTCGTACTCATGCCCGTATTTATCATGTTCAATTATACAATTGTCAAATTGACAATGCAGAGAGAGTGCAAGAATATTATCATAAACTTCAGTTCATAACGACAAAACGATTTTTCCATAGAGAAAGCACAGGTAAAGGGCGACGTCCTCCGCGAGCGAATTAGCGAAAGTTAGCCAACAGTTTGAACTTTGAAGTCGCCTTCACGTTCTCTGCTAGTATATATGCTGTACGTTACGGAGTTTCTTTTTTTATTTGCTTTTTTCATGGTGGCTACGGTAGTCAAAAATCTGGCGGACTACAAATCGATGCACCGGATTTGCCAAAACGAATTCGGGATTCGATGTCTTCGATCGAACACCGGCTAACCTATCGATTCGACTCAGGCTTACACATAAGCATAAGTATATATTTTCTTTTCTTACTATACCATGATGTAATTTCCTGCCCCCCCCCCCTACCCCCCCCTAAAATTTGTTGTACTCTTGTCAGGTTGCATTAACTTTTTACAAACCAGGTTGTTACAATCTTATTATTTCAGATATCTTGTACTGGACATGTTATATGAAACATCAATAATGGGTGTAAAATTTCAGTTAGTTTGTACATGTATTAGAAGGTACTTAAGTATTGATTATTTTATTGATAATTTTACCTGAGGAATTATTTGATAATTCAGTTTTTTTAGGTATTCATTTTTCCTTTAATTTTGTTATAGATTATATTAATTTTTGTTCATTTGTTATTGTGCAATATAATAATGGCCACTTATATTGCGCTCATATCCATCACGCAGTGACGCTCATGGCGCTTAGACATTATTACCCCGGTTATAGCCGAGCCGCCAAAGTAACTAGCGCTCAAGCATATCAGGTACCCTTTATACTTTGAACATTACTACACACATACATGAAACAGAGACAATACAAATAATGGTTTTGTAGAATATCATTGCTTTACCAGCTGCTAATAAAGAAATTCACTTTTTATATCTTGATAGTGTTTTGGTTCTTACTTGATATACATGTAGACTGTAATGTGACATTATTACATACTAGTATATTTAAGAGATTATTTTAAGAATTAAGTGCGTAGCCATTTCCCCACAGTTCTGTATATTTGTGTTTTGTCTAAACTACAAAAGTGAATTTATGATTCTAAAACAATAGTTATAGTGCATGAGATTTTCTTCAAGATTTTTGCTCTTCTTGGATTTAAGTATATTTAAGAATACCGGTACATTTTGTCCAAATGAAAACTTTATAATTTGATCATATTTGATATCATTTTCAGCTTTAATTCCAGGACTCCCTTAGACAGTTCTGTATATTTGTGTTTAGTCTAAACTACAAAAGTGAATTTATGATTCTAAAACAATAGTTATAGTGCATGAGATTTTCTTCAAGATTTTTGCTCTTCTTGGATTTAAGTATATTTAAGAATACCGGTACATTTTGTCCAAATGAAAACTTTATAATTTGATCATATTTTAAATCAATTTCAGCTTTATATCCGGGACTACCTTAGAAATAATAGTATTGATTGGCTGAAAGTACAGGAGAGTCACAGGCACATTAGGAATATTAAAAAGAAAACATACTTGTGGAACACTGTTCGTTCAGGTAAGATATATATTGATAGATTTACATTGAGTGACATATTTCTTTTAGTCATAGGATAATATTTACAGGACAGGTACAAAATTCTTTCCTTTCTATTCATTTTTTATATGTTTAATTTTTTTTGTCTACACAAATACTCGAGAGCAGACTGTTGTAGACTTTGATGTGGACAGAAGACAAATCTGTACTCTTGTTCAAGAATTGCATTTTTGCAAAATATATCCTCACTACTAATCCATGTAGAATGTGTTTTGGACTGTAGCAACTCTGTATCAATGGAGGCTAGAATTCCAGGGAAACTTACTCTTCATAGAAACTTACCCTTCATAGAAACTTGAAAGCTGAGATCCATAATGATATGGGCAATCTCTTATTGGCAATGCAGTCATGGTGTGTGATGCCATACATGGAGAACTCTCCCATTAGGTGTGTATGAAAAATTATCAAAAATAATCCCTTTGTCCATTGTAATGATAGAACAGAATTTTCCTCCATGACACATTATGGGTTACATATTTTTTACATGTCTTCTCATGAAAACAATGTCTGTTTTACCATAAGAGTTGAGAAAAACAAATGAGGAAGTTCTCCATGTATTACATCACTCACACATCATGACCAGATTGCCAAATGTGAGGATCTCCATTTTGATAGTGATCTCAACTTTCAAAAATTCTTTACTCCCTTTATACTCTTTGTCCGATTTATCTCAAACTTTCACTTCTAAGTTTGTTTGTTTCTTCCAAACCAATTTGTTGTGAAAGGGTCTATTCCCTTTTTAGAGGTGTTTTGTCTCCATGTTAGATGATCTGACTGTAAGCTAGTTAAGTCTGCTTGTTCTTGTTTGATCATCTTGAAGAAAAACTTGTTCTCATGTCTATCCCTCTTTTTGGGGTCCTCTCTTACACAATTCTGCCCATCTCTCTCTCGCCTATTTTTCATTTCCTCTCTCATTTTGTACATATTTGATGACTGAATTTTGTCTGCTACATGTATTAAAGTGAGAGCCATGGCAGACATGTTTTTTGTTTTTTGTTTTTATTTTTAGCCTTGTTATTCTTATGTTAGTGGTAATCTCATCAATATTCAGAACTCTCTTATTGTATTTTCACAAATGTGTGTGGCCTCACCTCATGCGATCTGCATCATTTTACTTAATCTCTTTCATAAAATCAACTCATATCTATCAAATTCTTGTGCGTATTTATTGTCCCAAATATATTAGATGTGTTCCTGTCTGCATTATTTATTACAACTATTTTTGTGTCATGTGTTTCTCTTTTCTATAATCCTGAGAGTAACATGTGTTCAGATTATAGCTAGCAATTTTCAACCTTCTTTTTGGTAATCAAAATTTTAGCAGGTTTTTGTAGTTTTGAGATGGATGATTATAACAATAATAATAATAATGGCAATATGTCTTGTTTACCCAGGATGGCCTCATCAGTATTATATACTCTTCTCCCTGAGGGTCCTGCGGTCATACTATTATCCGGCTTATATTCGCTGTGCTTAGTTTAAGACATGTTCCTTTTATCATTACCTATATAAAATGAAATAATTTTATTTCGACATATTGGAATAATTTATTGAACCTGTATAAAACTAATAAATGAGGTCCATGGCATTTGTGTAACAAAAGATTAAATGTGTGAATTATGAATTGCATAATGAACTGCTGTGTACATTAATGATTATGTGTGATGGAGGTGAACCTAATATGGTAATTAATATTGATTTCAATTACTTGTAACGTTGAATCTTTATTTTTCTAAAAATTTCTTTGTATGTGGGACTGTAGATAAAATCTATCAGTGCTAGATCATATTTAAAAAAATATCATAGATATCTTGTTGCAAAAGAATAAGTATTCTTCAAATAAAGTTGTTGATTTGAAAATGCTATGAATATTGTTTGCAGGTGTATTAATTTTTGTGCGTGCACTTCGATTGGATTCAGTTTTAAGAAATCTAAAATATATATATAATTAGAATTACCCAAATATTGTCCATCATATCCCAATAGGTATACAATACATATATGTACTTGCCATACCCTTAACTCCTCCATCTATGTAATGTGTGTCCGTTTGGAACTGCTTTGTGCAGGTTATCTCTTGCTTGAAACTTTTTCCAATCCAGTCAGCAGCAATGTAAAATGTTTTTAATAGTGTAAATGAAAATAAGTCTTTGGCCTCACCGTACAGTTTACACTGTTGAGTTGGGGAGGGAATACCCATTATCAACATATGTGACCCGCCGCCTCAAAACCTACAATAAGTCGCACGGACCACAACGTAGCAAACGGCCCAAAATAGTAAATTTGCTTGGATCAGGCGATTTTCTGTTTTTGATAGAAATGGGTAGTTTCATTATCATTCTATCATGTCTCAAGTTTGTGAGTCGTAATTCGACGTAGAAATATGTTTTGGGGGCATTTTAAAATGACTCCCCTTTTTTCACCTGTCCAGCTAATGAATGTTTGGAGAGCTTTTGTAATACTTTCATTCAATGCCAAATTACTACTTTACCTCATAAAGGTATTCAATTGATTTTTGGAGTGAGTAATGAATAGGTCCTGTTGCTATGGCCATTTGAATACCCAGTTTTACTTGGGTGCACACAGAGAGCGAAGGTTTAGCACTCTTTTGTTTCGAACTTAAATGGCCATTTTCTCTGAATAGGAGTTATTGATCGCTGGTTACATACTGATTCTAAATGTGATATTTAAAGGTGTTATTATTGAGTAAACTAGGCAAGTGATATACCATTGGAAAGCTGAGAATCTCTACTGAGAAAATGTAAAACAAAAAAATAATTTTGGCGACTTATTGTAGGTTTTGAGGCGTCGGGTCACATATAGCCCTGGAAGAAATTATTAGACCAGCTCCTGATAAAGGCCTATATGGCAAGTGTTAGCTATATCAATAATTGAATTTTCAGAATGATTTCTACTAGCTAACTCATAATGAGTGGATGAATACTCCCCAAAGCAATTAGCTTGTGCAATAACTAATCCTTCGGACAATTGCCGCCAGGGTAATTACCCCTAGGACAATTAACCCTGGACAATTTTGCTGAAGGACAATTACTTTTAAGGGCACCCCAAGGAATAGATAGTTCAGAACAACTAACAGAATGTAAATATCCTAGATGCTAACTGTCCTCGGGGATATTCTCCAGGGGTAGGGGTTTTGGAAAAAATGTCCTGACAGAAGTGGTCTGGCATAATTGTCCAGGAGGTATGCCTGAGTATCTTGTAAAGCCATGTTCACTGCACTGGAGGCAGTTTGTTCAGTTCTTGGTGGAAAATTGCTACATTTGATGATAGCAGCCCTGCCTTGGGGCATGCTTTCCACAAGGTGTTGCATTTTTTTTTTCAAACTTCGTTTGAAGGGGGTACAGTCGGTCAGTCCTTTGCAAATCTTACGTATTGAACTACTTCCTCATTTTCGAGCAATGCTTGTGAAATTCGCCACACACATTGGTCTTGGGATGTGCAAGACATATTGTTTCAATGTGTGGCAAATGCATTGCCATGGTAATGACATATGGCAATAAAACTGGAGAATATTGCAGATCAAACCACTTCCTCATTATTCGAGTAATGCTCATGAAATTTGGCACACACATTTGTCTTGGGATGAAAATGTGCAAGACATAGTTTTGGGATGTGTCGGAAACTGCGTTGCCATGTTAACAAAAAGTGAATAGAAAGGAAAGAATTTTGTACCTGTAAATCAGGAAAATATTGCGGATCAAACATCTTCCTCAATTTGGAGCATTGCTCAGGCACACACATTGATCTTCGAGTGTTGATCCGTCTGTCCGCCCTGCTTTCTTGTTCTCATGATAACTCAAGAACCACATGAGATATGAACTTCAAACTTGGTGCTAGTATGTATCACCATAGGAAGACGATCTGAGTAGATTTTGGGGTACGTAGGTCAAAGGTCAAAGTCACAGAGGCCAATTTCTGAAATTGCAAGTGTTAGCCTCGTTAACGCGATATCTCAAGAACCATTTGAGTTATGAACTTCAAACTTGGTACTAGTATGTATCACCATAGAAAGAAGATCTGATTAGATTTTGGGATACGTAGGTCAACTCTGAAATTGCGGGTCTTAGCCTTAACGTGATATCTCAAGAACCATTTGATCCATTGACTTCAAACTTGAAACTCGTATGCATCACCATAATGAGACGAACTGATTAGATTTTTGTTCACGTAGGTCAAAGGTGACAGGTCATAGAGGTCATTATACAGGTGTATGTGAAATTAACATTTTTTTACCTTTGTTGTCTCCATATCTCGACTATTTTGTCTCAGAGGAGATAAATAGATCAGACTTTTTGGTTATAAGGGGTAATGTCAAAGAGGTCAACATGTAATTACAGGCTTGTTATTCTGGTTTACCTGTGTTATCACCATATCTCAACTATTTTGTATTCATGACAAGGAGGAGATAAAGTGATCAGACTTTGGGGTTATAAGGTGTAAGATTAAATGTCAAAGAGGTCAACATGTAATTAGAGGCTTGTTATTCTGGTTCATTCAAAATTTCAAAACACATCAACATGAACGTGTGATATATGTCTGATCTGGCAAGGGCAGAGGCATAAATTTAGACTGCACGCAGTCCAGAATTCATCTAGTTTTTCTTGTTTTCTCCTCACAGCAGCTCAGTCATGCTGCAAGAACGTTTTCTTGTTTTATAAATTCATTTTCTAATACCTGTAATTTTTATGTCACATGCAATGGTCTCAGTAGAATAATGAGCAGGCCATGGTGGTCGGACCGAGAGAAGTAACACTTGAAATTCATCCTCTCAGACATTTATAGTATATTAGGTGGTCCAAAAACTCTTTCTCATGGGGGAAAAAGGGGTGAGGTAATTGTCTGGGGAAATTTGTGTGGGACAATTTGTCCTGTCTGTAGTTGTCCTTGTGGTAACTGCCCTGGGTTAAAAGTCATAGGGGTATTTGTTCTAATTAGTAATAGTCCATTAATCATGAATTAGCTGATGATAATCATTTTCCTACTTCCATATACAGGGACACTACTCATATAGCCCAAATGGAGCTGGTCTAATATTTTTTCCAGGGCTGATCAAAGGTAACAGCTCATTGAATAGGCAAAAATTGCTAATTATGTACATGAGAAAGTTTATTTTCAGATCTTCTCATGGGTCATTCCATAAAGTAGTAAACATTCTGTACATCCACTCTCTAGGTATAAGTAACTTCCTTGCCTTGTAATATAATAGTATAGTCTAATGGATGTAACTTGTTCTGACATATACAGCGTGTCAAAAAAAAAAAAGGTTAACAGTCAGAAAAAGTCTCCCTAAATAGATATTTCAAAATATTTGAAGCAAAATTTCATACCTGTGGATAGCTTAGCATCTCTTCTATTACATGACACCTATAAAGATATAGCAATATTTTACGCTCGAATGAGCAAAGACCACTTTTGTGAAACGGTGCAAAATCCAGACTTGACAAGAATTGGCATTTCTTCGGGCTGGTATAAGCAAAGTAAGTTGAGTGTCATGAAAAGGCTTATAAATATTCATATTTGATCAATAATAGACAATTTATCAAAGAAGAGATTCTGTTCTCTGTTTTTCCTCTCATCAATATTTTCATGTTTTAGTGAGCAATTAACTGCTTTACTGAGTGTTTTGAAATATTAGTTTTGTCAATGTTTTAATTCAAGCTGGTTTTCTCAGTCAACCATAAAGTTTTGATGGGATATGTCAAGACATACAGCAGACAAAGCCTATTCTTTCATAAAGTGCCTTTTAATGATCAGAATATGAAAGTTTCTAAGCCTTTTCAAAACTCTAAACTGTGCTGATACCAGACAGAACCAATACAAAGTTTTGTAAACACAATAAAAACTACTTTCAAAAAATCAAAGGAAGGCAATTTCAATAGCCCTGTCTATCATCTTTAGAAATGTGCGAACATTACAATGGTGTATTACGTATTCCGAACCCGATTTCTATTGGCAGTACAAAAGGCCTTTGAAATTGCCCTTGACATTGCCCTTGACTTTTTTGAAAACAGTTTTTTATTGTGTTAATAATGGCTTTTGCTCACTTAAACGTAACATATCGTTAGATGTTATGGTGTCATTTGATAGGAGACACCCTGAGCTATCTATAGGTATGAAATTTCATGAACATATTTTGAAATGTTCATTTGGGGAGACTTTTTCCAACTGTCAACTTTTTATGGTTCTCAAATTTGTTAACACTAAGTCAGCACAAAATACCAATTCTTGTCAAGTCTGGATCTTGCACCCTTTCACAAGTCGCTTTTGCTCACTCGAGCTCAAATTATTGCCACATATTTTGGTGTCATCTGATATGGTGTCATTTGATAGAAGAGACCCTAATCTATCTACAGGTATGATAATTTCCTACAAATATTTTGAAATATTTATTTTAGGAGACTTTTTCCAACTGTTAAACTTTTTTTTGGGACGCACTGTATAGGCAATTTGTACCCGCCAAGGGGATGCTACGCTTTGCATTGCCCTTATTACTCAATCTGGCTTAGAATGTAAGGAAAAACATCCCTGAAAAATATGGATATATATTTTTTTTTAATTTTAAAGAAATTTTTACTAAAGTATGAATAACCCCAAAATCATAGATGTCATAACTAGTGAATAATTGTACTTGCACAAGCTATATCTCTCTTTCTTGTGCTCTCCCTTTTTCTTATTTATTCTATCTTTCTCTATTTCTCTGGCCCGTATTCTCAAAAACTGCAGAAGTTAAACCTGGCTTAACTTAGTCCACTGATTCTTGGAAAGCCAGGTTTCAACCCTGAAGTTCCATATAGATAGGTCACTTTAACAAAACAAGGAAGCAAAATTAATTTGGTAATTTTAAGGAAAATTAATTAAATTAATTTCATGGAGACAAGTTTGTTTTGTATGTTACATGTACAGGATGAAGAGGTTGACATTTGGCACTCCATACAACGGTAAACTAACTTGACATATGGTACTTAAAGTAGAACGTTAATGATTTTAAATATTGGCTTAATACTTATTATTGCATAGATGGCATAAATTAAACAAGGTTATCCAAATTCAACGCTTGGAAACATTTGAAGTAATGATTATTATCAATTATAAAACGGTAAAATACAGCCTCCGATAAAGCAGCTGAAGAGCTCCTCGAACGCTGCTGAGATATGTGACGACACACCCTGGACCAGTCCTGTCTAAGCAGACGATGTCCCATAACATCTTACACATTTTTCAGAGCCTATTTTGTCATCTCCTCTTCACTTATTTCTCTTCCTTCACTAGCGTCAGTCTTAATGTTAGTCTGTTGCCTCACTCTTAACTTCGTGTATGGTATTATTTTGATGAAAAATGCAGCGTTCAAAAAATAAAGGAATCAGTCACTTGTAAACAAAATAAGACGCCATTGTATTTTCAGCTGCTTGCACCGGGGCATGTTCGGCGTTTCAAGAGGGAACGAATACCATCCTGCTATTATTCGGAGGGCTTTTCAATTTGAAAGTGGGGTTTATTTCATTGATCATTGACCCTTCTTCTATGTATTTACAATCAAACGGTTTTAGCTATCAGAATCAGTTTCACTTTCCTTTTATAATGGTGTGAAATAAGGTCATGTTTAAATACACCAACTCTTTATAATTTGATAAATAATTGCATTGCAATTATGTTCATTCATTATAGGACGTCGTCTGCTTAAGCAGGATCGATCCCGAGTGTGACGACATCAAAACATCGCTATATTTCTGGCGAATCCTCGAATATTCCAGATGCTGAGAAGAGCTTTTATTTGTGTTGTTTTTATAATCACCAGATACGCAGTTGACATAAAACTTATACGATTGCCATCTGTAAGCTTCCCAGTTTCTAGTGATACATTAATTGCCATATTTGTGATTTTCTTTGAATATCTACTTTAAGTCTAGCTTAAACATGAAAGTTAGCCAAGTTTGGATAATACACTCTTTCTCTTAATCTCTTCATTTCTGTCTTTCTTTCTCTTCTTGTACTCTCTCGCCCTCTCTGTCTCTCTCATAAATACACAATTTTAAACCAAATAAACAATTTAACCAAAAAAATGTCTACACATCAGTGGAATAACTTTATTTTACAAAACTTTGCATTAGTTTTCACAATGATTTTTTTGTAATGTATTTGTTTCCATTTTTATGCATTTACATTGCAGAAAATTTTTTCTGCTATATACAGTGACAATACATGTATTAAATGAAGTTCTTAAACAAAATTGTATTCTGCATGGAATATCAACAGTTCTCCTGAATAAACCAAAAGATGATAAAAAAAGAACGTGAACTCTTCCTACATCTCATTCTCACACCCACTCTACCACTTTACCACTTTTTCTCTCCCTCCCTCCCTCTCTCCCTCCCTCTCTCTCTCTCCTCCCTCTCTCTCTCTCTCTCCCTCCCTCCCTCTCTCTCTCTCTCTCTCTCTCTCCACTCTGATTCATGTGGCGGCTGTATGAATTATGAGCAACTTTCAGCACAAATACATACTGGAATTCCTCACATTTTCAACTGCACCCCTTGCTCTTACACTTAAAAGAAAACAAATGCCCTTAAAACAACAAAAATGCAATTCTGACAATTCAAGCATTCATACCCAGTAATAAATAAAATTGCTATATCTTTGTACATGCAATATTCAATAACAAATTATCTGTGTTTTTGATGGGCTATACTATCGTCACAAAGACCCTAATACAGAATATTCATATCAATATGTGATGCTTTCAGCTTTAAGCTATTGTGATTTTGATGTGAAACAACTAATATTGATAAACACTGCATCACTCTTAAACATATCCTGTAAAACAAGAAACTTTCATGGGCTACAAACTTTTGTGAGTTTCATGACCAATCTGAATGCACAAAAGTTTCATGCTGCGAAAATGTCTGATTTACAGCGTTTTCACTGAAGAAAAACACATCTTTTCCAATATATCCTTCAATGTTATTTGAAAGATGCTTTTAAATTAGAGGGAATGTATAAAAAAATGTTAAAATAAAATCAGTTGAATACAACTCTGTCACTAATATGCCTCTAACCTTTAAAGAAAACATTGAGTTCTGGTTACATTGTGATAGAAACTGTGTCAAGGAAATTGGGAAGGTAGATCATGTCTACATAAGAACTGGTGTGTTGTATACTGTGAGGTTTTGGAATCATCAAAAAATATGAAATTGACCCAATCTTGCTGAAAAGCACATGTACTGCATGCAGAAATCGGTATATGGAACTGCACACACATGTGACATGAATGTGTGGCATGAACACTTCAGCTATTTCTCGTCATATTTGAATATGAGGGCATTTGGAGACCAATCCTTTCCAGGGGACATTTCTACTATGACGCACATATACTTTCAAACTGATGTAAAAAGAATGAGAAAGCTCACAAGTTATGTTCCACCTTTCCCACAACTCAACCTTTTCTTTAACCTCTACCCAACAATGAGCCACAAAATTCAATTAATTTATCCATGATTTCACTGTACCAAGTTCAATAACTATCATTGAATGCATCTAGATGGTTGTTTTGATTTCAAATACCGTACTTTACCTTCACTTGCTACCTTGATTTTCCTTTGAACTGATAATTTCTAAATGTCAAACTTAAAATTTGGTAAACAAGAATTAAATTGATCTGCAAAAAAGGATAGAACACAAACAACATTAATTGAACACTTTTACTTTATAATAGACATTAAATTTTGATATCTGTGAATCAATTCCATAAATTACTCACATTGTGGCAAGCTCTAAAATAATTGGAGAATCAAAAAATAACAGTAAATACTATCAGTTTTCAAAAGCAGCCTCATGTGAATTAAACAAATTAAAACAATTATTATAAAACAATTTTGTAGAGAACATTAAAAATATGAATGATCAACAACTGTAAAACTAATGTTAAATTTTCATTGACCTCAAATATAATTCTGATTTACATGAATACATGATCACGATAAAATTGATTTTTCATTTTAAAAAAAATTGTGGATCCTTTTTTTTCTTCAAAATTCCTCACTTTTCACATTTTGAGAGCAAATTGAGCCTCCAGAGAAGGTCCTATCTTGAGTGACTATGTAACACATTTGTGCATAGAGCAAGACAGCTGAAGCACAATAGTTCAAAGGTCAAATTGGTGCTTGGTCAAGCCACATAATAGCAGCACTTCATAGTGATGTGGGGCAATCGACCAACTTTGAGTACACAGTATTGGTTATCCTTTCTGAGTAAGAAATTTGTCATGTACTCAAAAAGTTACAATCCATTTTCTTGTCTCACCTACATATAAAGCACAAAGGCGCCGCTTTTCCGACGGCAACGGCAGCGTCAATTTTGGAAATGCTCTCATTCAAAAGTATATGTTCAATTTCCATGAAACACGCACATAAGGATTGTGGAGTATCACAAATAATGTTGAACAAATTTCAGGTCAAAAGTCAATTAATTTTTTACTTTATTTTAAAAGTATTTGTTCGAATTCTTTGAAACTTGGAATCAACCTTGGTAGGGATTGTCTTTATGTCATCCTCTTTCAAATGAATACCCAATCTTACATGTTTATCACATTAAAGCCCACCTACTGACAGTTAGTTTTTGGTATAATTTAGTTTTGTCTCTGCATACATGTATGTAGTATGTACATGTATTGTACACATGTATGTGACTTCTTCTCAAAACTTTGCTGGTGGTGGATTCTAATCAAAATTGACAGGGATCATCCTTAGGAAAGGACGATCTAAATTAATACACATGGGGTACGTACCAATATAGGGGGAGTGGGTAGTCTTGAGGCACCACCCCCAAGAGCACCAATAATGGCAGTAATTAGATTCATTTTTGCTTCTTCTTTAAACCCTGTTGGAAGATTGTAAGCAAAGTAGGTATGTATCGTTCTTAGAAGAAGGAGACCTCAATTTCTTAAACAGGGTACCTTGCCCCCAAGGGGGCTCAGGGGCAGGACCCCTAAAGTGCTCCTATTGTGAAAATGAGATTTTTTTTTTAAATACATGGCTGGGTTCTAACCAAAATAGGTAAGAATCATCCTGAGGCAAAGGGGATCTAAATTAATGCAAATACATGTAAGGTACCTATCCCTTAAGGAGGGAGTGGAGTGGGGGCTCCCCCCCCCCCCCCCTCCAAGCCTGTGACACCAAATTTGACATTTTTTCTTCTGTAAAACATATTGCTACATGTCGATTGTAACCAAACCAGCTAGGAATCATTCTTAGGGGAAGGAGACTTCAACTTCTTCATGTATTATTAGATCATTATCTTCAAGGGGTCTGATGGAGGGGCAGCACCCCAAATGTGTCCCAATGGCAATTATATCATGTACACATATTCTGCTACTTTAAAACACACAGCTTGATTTCAAAGGAACTTCACCGTCGAATAAATCTTAAAGGGGATTTAAGATATATAAATGGAGTACCTTGCCCACACGGATGGGGAGAGTGCCGCAACCTTTGATTTTTCACCAAGTGAAAATTTTGCCTTGATAATTACACGATACAGGCTGCCCTGGGCATTTCCCTTGATTTAACAAATAGTTCGATCTCCTCCAATCTGTCTAAACTTCCTGAACAATTCACAAACTATAATCACTTCCCACCTTGTCCTAAGCCTAAATCTCTTTTTATCTAGTCATCCACAAATTTAGACCCTTCCTTAAATTTATATCCCTTCTTTAACTTTTCAAATAAGATTTAAAACTTTTACAGTTCCTTAGCATGCACTGAACAATTGTACAAGATCTGCGCAGGACCAAGGAAAGTAAATTCACATAAGCTTCAGGCGCAGCCCTACACTGCAATTAACTCCTCATAAAGTCGTAAAAGCTTTTGAATTCCTAACGGCTATCGAAGCCCTCCGCTGAGTGACGAGCAGAAATCCTCGAAAATTCACATTCTTGTATCTCCCTTAATTGGGCCTTAAAAATCATGAAAATTCTGGAGTGCATAGGAAATGATGATATCATGCTTCATATCAATTTTCACTGAAAACGGTTGAGTATTTTTCTGTTTCAGAGGGCCGAAAAGAGGTTTTGTTTTTTTTTCCCCGACACAAGTCTGGGACGAAATGAATATGCAAACAAATGACATATTGCTGACTTTAAACTCCAGTCTCACTTCCTGTGCAGTTTCAAGTTTGTGCAGTTAGTAGTTTTGTGTAAAACTGTCATCAAAATTCAGAGAGACTTAAAAAGACAGGAAGTTACAGTCTATCATTGAACAATTTCGCCTCTGTGTGCATACCCTCACCCGACGTCATTCTTTTGCCTCAGTTCGTGCTCTCGTCGATCAGCTATTCTGTTATAAGCTATTGAAATCCTTGCAATCTGATTGGTTGAGAGCAAATTTGTCGGTAACAATCACTGTCAAGACACGCCCCGTTTACTCTCGATCTCGTATGTGTGTACGTACGTACGCCTATAGACTGTATATATGCATGATTGCTGGCCATGCTATAGCTGCCTGTATGTGTTGCAGGTACATGTATATCGTACCATCAAGCTACACTCGAGTGGAACCATCCTGCATGTACCGATATACGTGGGACTAGACGCAAAGAACGGTAGAGGGTTCATGAAGGCCATGACATTGCCCTCGATTTTTTCCCGACATAACTGTTCGACGGATAATTATGAAAAGATATTTGGAGGATTCCCTCAATATACTTTGATTTTTCATATCTGAAAGTTTTGATCTTGCGCAATGAGAGCAAATGTGAAAAATACTGCTATATTTTCAGACTTTAAAAAAAAAAATTCACAAACTAAAAAATGATTTGACTACGAGTGATACTAAATACGGGTGAGAGCAACTCTTATTCTGGAATTTGACGTTTAGTTCATTTCATTTGGTTGTTTCTAGGGCGAGATTAATTTGGTTGTTTCTAGGGTGAGATTTCACAGTTTAGCTGAGACTCTTTCGGTAACGGTTTGACGTAAACAAATTGTTTATTTTATGCAAATTAGGCAGGATGGAGTGAAAGTTTTCGGGCAGTTAATTGCACTGTAGGGCCACGACTGGGCTTCTGTATATCATAACAGGTTACTATCTTCACTCCTGCGTATGGAACAGCAAGTGTGTATCAATGCCTTGCCAGTTGACGTAACCAAGACCCACCACATCAAGAGTTACAATTGATCATACTAGCGTCATTTCTCTGTAACCAGCAATATCTCAATGTCTTCAAACAGCAAATTAAACTCACTTATTCCATTACTAGCTACCCAGTATGTAAAGTGCATTTCGCCATGTATGCTATAGGAAATGCACTATAATTTCTGTGAGTTATGTTGTGAGAGTGACAAACTGAAATTCAAGTTGAAGTTGTATTATATTGCAGAGACGCCATTAAGCGATTTGCTAATAAAGCCATGTTAATGAATTGGATTTCGACTTCTCCTCCCCCCCCCCCCCCCCCAAGTCAGTCTCCCAATCAATTGCAAAGTTTTATTTACATGTCCACTACATTAAGAATTCCAACTGATATCAAACACACCTCAAGATGTGATCAATTTGAATCAATCACGACTATTTAGAAAGGTCTACTTGATTCATATTCTCAGGGCACATCCACTAGACCATGGAATCTCTCATCGAATTAGATTTAATTGCATTTTGTTTTTTAGAGAAAAAAGTTACAAATTGACAAAATCTTATCTGGATACTAGGTACTAGGAATAAAGGGGTTTTATAGCAAACCCCCCCCCCCCCCAGGTTGCTTCTTATGAACTTTATCACTTCTTCAATTGACAAAACACACATTATAAAATGAAAGATTTTTCACACACTTTTAAACTCCGTTATTGATTACAGTAGCAATTCTACAGAGCAATCACCCCCCCCCCCCCAACATCCAGTAATCAGAAAAAAATGCAAAAACATTTCCATGCAGGCAAGTATAAGATTTTGACAGGCAGCTTCAATCATATTGGTCTGAAATGCCTGACTATGACTTCAAAGCCAAGACAGGGCAACAGATCAACAGATTTTGATCCCCCTGATTCTTCTTTTCTTTTCTTTCTTGAAGGGTAGAACTAATCACAAGCAAAGATAATTTAGTAGAATTTTTTAATAAACTGCAACTACATTAGTTCTAGCAAAATAAGGGGTTATGACAATATAAATGAACCTTGCCTGTCTGGATAACTAGTACAATGTATTTCACAAAAAAATAACGAATCAAAGCGCTTGGTTTGCTGAATTAGGCAAACCTGATATAATTTTGCCTGCCATCTGTTCAGTTGCCAAAGCCAAGTAGTAGAACACACTCGGATGTTTTTAGTATATTGTCATACGATATGTGTTTGTCTTATTCAGTCAGCCTTTTCTAGCCCTCATATCATGCCATGTCTTTGCACACTTTTATTTCAAGATGATTTTAGTGAAATGTACGGCAAAATAAATTCTACAATAATAACTAGATGAATCTTCGACCGCGTGCGGTCGGAATTTATGCCTCCGCCATCACCAGATTGGAGATGTATGGCATACATGTACACTCTAAAAAGGATTGGTCCAACAAAATTACAAATCTTTTCACTTAAAAAGCACAGGAGACAGAAAATTTATTTCATTTCATTTTCATCCCGTACAAATAAAAAACTTACCATTGATGACTTACAATCATCAAGTACACCAAGGAAATAGAAATGAAATTTCTAAAATAGGTAGGCCTAGACTCCATACATCACGAACCATTTTTATGTATATAATGACCTCTATGACCTTTGAACTTTGACCTTGAGACCGTAAAATCTAATCAGTTCATCGTCCTTCCCATATGCATACATGGGCCAAGTTACAATCTGATAAAAAAAAAAACGGTTTTGAAGTTATCGCGAGAACGAAAAGGGGACGGACGGACGGACAGACGGACGACCCGAAAACATAATGCCTCCGGCTACCACCTACGGTGGGCGGAGGCATCAAAACAATCAAAATGACCCTGAGTAAGCCTTAAATACAAAGTGGAATAATCCATCACATGTTTGGGAAAGAACAGATGAACTACTCTCAAGTTCACTAATTGCTTGAATTCGAGGGATCGACAACAAATAAAACTATTTAGCCACTAGAGGGCATCAACAGATATTTATCAAATGCTTGTTTTTGATTGGCCGATGCACACTGCGGGAGCAGTGGGTCAGGATCCGGTTGTGATGTCTTTTCTCTTACAGTACAGTTCTATCTATGCACGATAGTCAACTTACTTCAGCTACACGAGGTAGTTATCATATTTTGCCAATATTTTTTATCATTTCATGCAATATAATGGATAGTTCTGAAAACAAAGATTTTTTTGAAGATGACTGGAGAGATGTAACATGTAACGGTAAATGAAGAGTGGAGCTTGTCAGTCTTCCATCGACAGCTGCGGCTATGGATGGTATATGATACAGTCCTACTCTTATTTTCCTCCGACCAGCACCTCTTTGCTTTGTAACAGAACCTCATACCAACAAAAACACTTGTATGATTTAAATCAATGTGTAAGTCACTTTTCAATAGCGCTTTAGACCCGTTCCTGATCAATGGGAAATCTAATAACGCATGCCTGTACCGGAAGTAGGTGTCACAACAAAAGCATACTTGCCAACATTTGGAATTCAGAAAACGGAACCCACGCGCACATTGGCAGGGGGTCCAATAACTCCGGGGAGCTCCACCGCCGGTGGTGGTGGTTGGGCTCCCAGGAGTAAGGGGTCCAGCGGCCTGCCTCAAGGCCCCAGGCCCTGGCTGACACTTTCCCGCTCATGGTTACATTTATTGCTTACCAAGTACTGCGGACTCAACTTGCAGTGAGCGATTTGCGATAGCGTATAACGTACGCAAATGGTATACTATACTGTATGTACGTAGCGAATGCATGCATGCTGTGCATAGCACTATACACACAAGCGCGCTCATTATTATAGCGTGGCGCACCCCAACACGTCGCACACACGTTGCGCAGTGCAATCCTCTCGGCACTCGGATGCTATGGAAAGCTGATTGGTATTAATACTATTTCCCCAAAATCGGAATGTTCCATTTTTATGGTTCTAAAGACTTTAAAAAAACGAACGGTTGGCATGTATGCAAAAGTAATCTAGCGCCACCATTGGCGAATGTCTTACAGCTATTGTTGATCCCTTGAATTCACCCCAGAATAGTTCCCTTCGTAACAAAAGAACATATCTACTTGTAAATCAGCCTACATGAAAATGCATGCTAACATTAAATACAGTGCAATACAGAAAAAAATTCAATTTGACATGAAGGCCCCACATCGACAATACAATGTAAAGCTGTTCCTACAAAAATTGGTTATTATAAGTGCTGGGCACCATTTTGCAGCATTTAGGGGGGTATTTTCAGTTAATACACTGACATTCATACTACCATCATTTGCAAAAGTTTAAGACCACCTCTGGATTTGTGGGTATTTCAATAATTTGGAATACTTTTTTCTGTCTCATTGAATGATTACATAACATGTTTACTACAGTGATCAGTAGCACAAGAGTAATGGTATAAGCCTATAATTCAAGTATGATACATAGGTTATGCCATGAAAATAATTGTATGTCTGAAAAATAAGTTTTTACATTTTTTTTCTTTCTTTGACTTATTGCATTTTGGAATAGTGAAATGATGGTATTAAGACCAACATGTTATTCTTTTTTTTTTCATTCAAATTGTCTTGTTATGGTAGGTGTGTGTACATATGATAAAGTGCTTTGATGATCATTCACATTCCATGATGTACTGTGAAGGTATAGGGTATGTATTTACATCATGGAGGTGTTATAATACCATCTGTGTTTCAATGGAAACTACATAAGGGAGGTGCTATACTTGGTGTCTGGAGAATTAAACTTGGGTGGATCTTCTCATTCTTTGCTGAACCACAAGCTTCCAACCTTCACTCTGACTTCCTTGGTGGGTTGATTTGTCAGCCTACTGAACTCCCTGTCTATCATTTCTTCTACTGATTCATCCATAGATCAGTTTCTCAGTTTATCACGCTCTTATCACTTCATCTATATTTTCACTGCAATCAAACAATCCATACAATTCATCTTTTGATTTACATGTCAATGTGTCTACTCCAATCAATATTTCTTCAAGTCTACCTACATGTTGTGCAATCTGTTCTTTGTTCCTTTGGCATATACGAATAATAGCATCAATTCAATCAGAAGATCAGTTCATTGATACCATCATCTTTTTATGACATGTAGACATTCAACATATGCATGCCTCCATGTTAGAACATCTCTGCTGTTAACCCAGTGGACTAGGTTTGTGTAAGGCTGAGTATCACAGGTAAGGAATACTAGAGTACAACAACATAAGGTAGCTTAGCGAAACCCAATGGTGCGGGGAAAGAAGCAAAGAGCAAAATCGCTTTTTTTGTCTGTGCATCTGAACTCACAATCAGACTTATCTAATTAAAAGTTTTAATATTATTTTGCTTAAAAATGTTTGAGTTAAAAAATAATACTACATCCTAATATTTTTGGTTCTGCCTCTATAGAATAAAAATATGATTTTAAATGATTTTGTAATTTGCATCTTTCACACGTTCTTACGCACCATCACATTTCGCTAAGCTACCTAAGCACAATGCTGCCGTATCTAACCCATATTGGAATGTGTGTATCCTGGTCAGCGATTCTCCGCAAATATGAAATTACCGTGATAACTTGACGAATATGTACATGTGTATCCGTCACTGCTGCTGAAGTTCTCTTGTCGTTTATGTCTGTGACATTTTCTTTGTTGGATCAGTTAATTCCACAAAGCCTCCAGGTCAGACAAAGCAAGCAGAATTGCCTCTGAAGAAGACATCTCAAAGCCCACACATTGGCCAGGATGACAATACTATCGTAACAGACCAAAGTTCACAGGAGGTGGGATCTATTTTCTCAGGGTCACATGTCTGAGTAATTCTCAGCAAAGAGTTTAATTTGTCTGTGACAATCCGGAGAGCGCCATCTCTCTTCCAGAGCTGCACACTCACTCTCATTGACATACTCTAGCTTTGCCCGCATTTGACCCCGAACAAGTAATTTGGATTGAAGTAAAGCCTGTAAAGCAGAAGAGAAAGGGAAAGGGTTGATTAATGCTCAAAGAAAGTCTAAGGGATAGAAAGGGGAGGGGCAAGTATATTGATACCATGCTATTTTTCCAGTGGAGGTGCCATCAATGAACATTTCAAATTCACATTGCATAAAATGAAAGAAATTACAAGGTCAATATATGATACACCACGCGTTACCCCGGGGTACCATAGTGTCCCTGTATTAAAGGGATCCTCAACCGCATATTGTGGACGTTTTAATGCGGCGAGAGGGCACCGTGATCGTTACCTGGTCATGCTGTTGCCCCTCGGGGCGCAAACCTCGGATAGACTTGTCGCCGCACAAACATGTACGCTCCAGTTGAGCTCAAGCTCTTGTGCGAGATTCGGTCGGCTTCGTGCAGTCAAAATGTAATCCCACTTAGTCCAACGGACTCGTTCGACGCACAAACTTTGTGTACGAGAGAATGGGGCTTACGCAATCCTGACTTTCCCCACAGCCGCCCGGTTGCGTATCCCTTTAATTAAAGAGTTGCGACAACTGGGGATTTGAACGCCATTTTGTTTCCACTATTACATAACATTTCTATTCAATTCCGATGAGCACCTGGGTGTTCTCAATAGAAAGAATTCGAACAGCATTTTGTTTCCAGAAAAGTGAGACATCCATGTCGCAACTCTTTAATACAGGGACACTATGGTACCTCGGGTACAACGCTACCCCGGGGTAACGCGTGGTGCATCATATAGTGACTTCAGACTTTTTGTTAGACTGACATAAATACAAGAGAATTAGATTTAAGTAAAGTTTATTTGATTTTTTTTTTTCAAAAGTAAGTTCATATCTTCAGCTGACTAATGGACTAGTCATAAAACCCCTGAAATCTAACAAAAATTGCTTTCCATATCAGTAAGAATTCATCACTTGCTTAAACCTTATGTTCAAAAAAAGTTCTATGTTTCTAAGTGTTTCAACATACTCAAAATACAAATGAATTTTTTAAGCTGTTACCCTTACACAATTTCAGATGAATCTACTACAAGCAATGGAATGTATATGCTTGATGAAGTGCAGTCAAACCTATATTGTAAGACCACTCGAGGCTGCCAGAAAAGCAGTCTGCATAGACATACATTTTTACACACAGCTTATAGCTTTAAAAAAAATGGAATAAGAAAGACTGCTCAAGAAATGGGGAAAATATAGGTAGAATTTTTGACAGTTCAACTATGGCAGGATACTCAGCTACACTTGCCCCAAAAAGCAAACTTAATTTTGAATTGCATGTCCATTTGTGCAATTCAGGTGCCCTGGGCAAGTGGGCAAGTCTATTTTCAGCAATTTGGGTACCTTTGAGTTTACTCACCTTGCCAGACTGTGCTGCTATCCTCTGGACTCTAGGTACCACTTCCTGCATGAAGCTTGTAGGCCAGAATGTATGAGATACCAGGCCACAAGCACACGCTTCAAGCGCTGTCAGCTTACGTCCAGCATACAACATCTCACCAGCCTGATCAAGGTAAAACAAACAAGACATAGTAAGAACAATCAAAACTTTCAAAATAGAACTTGATATGAATACTTTTAGGTGGAAGAATAGATAACAATTTAGCGGATCTTTTTAAAATTTGGTAAAGCACAATATCCAGCTTGTCTTGAACTTTGACTGTACAATAGCCCCTTACATAATAAAATTATACTTTCTCTAGAGCAATAAAAAAGATATTGAAACTGTCTGACATGATATTCTGTGCTTTCATTAAGGTCACTACTTTACAACAAGAAAACTGCACTTTTGTGAATAATTTTCATGTATATGACCTCTATGACCTTTGACCTTTGACCTTGAGACCCCAAAATCTAAAGTTTATCGTCCCTCCCATATGCATAGCATACATGGGCCAAGTTACAAACTGATCCGCCAAACGGTTTTGAAGTTATCGCGAGAACGAAAAGGGGACGGACGGACGACCTAAAAACATAATGCCTCCGGCACCACCTACGGTGGGCGGAGGCATAAAATACAAGGGCCAAACTTTTTTTATTGTATTGACTATATTCCTAGATGTCTTTGCTTTTATGTCATTAAGAATTTTAAAAGAGGAAGAGAATCTGACGAAACGTAGTGCTCGCAAACATGTACATCTTTGTAGACTAGTACTATGGTACGTGTAGTCTCCCTACTATAAAAGTTTGACTACGAACGGGACTATCAACTGTGAATGCAGCTTGCAAATTGAGGCACAATCACAAACGAAATTGGAAAGGAAATGTTTCCACCACTCTAAAAAATTGTGAAGAGATATCTTACATGGGTGCATATTCCATCAAAAGTTCCTAAGTGATTTCCAAAGACAGAAAAATACATACACAGCATGATGGTTTCGAAGAGTAAAATGGAAACGTTATTACAACAATTTCATGCAGAAACATGTCCTTGCCATGACCTACATGTACAACAATGTAGGACGGACATGACCTAGGAGGTCAATCTAACGCTCAAGCCACGTGAGCTATGAAAATTCACTGAGATGACTGTCCGTTTTCCATACAAAATACACACATCTCCACAAAGGATCCTGCGAGGCTATGACTGCGCTGAAATAGCGCCGAGGTGGAGGAGTGCCATCAATCTCAACACATAAGAGGGGTGCGCTTAATAGACAAATTAAAACTTACAGAATGTTTATGCAGTGCTGTAATGTCCATTACAATAGCTCATAGAACAGAAAATACTTTTGCCTCTTTGATACTACCATAAAATTACCTGGGAAGAAAATTTGGGTATGTTTTTAGGCTAATTTCAGCACATTACTTGAGCTCAATCGAGCTTCTTACGAGTGCTTTGTCAACCTCGGAAGTCCATACAAGGCCGTGTTTGTAATTATATTTATGAGATATTTAGTTTTTAGATCTGAATTATATATTTATGAATGAGATAATTACATCAATAGAGATAAAGCACAGGCTCACTGTAGATCTAGTCTCGTCCATTCCAATACGTGTTGTGATTTTGGAGGCGGTTCCTTTTTGTCCGTTGCTGCTTATAGGCCGCACCCGGACTTTGGGATCATATTTTGGGTGAAAATACTGCGGCCTGTACGCCGGAAAATACGGTTTAGCATTTTAATATCACTGTCATTCCAACATGAGACAGAGTGACTGCCTTCTTTTTTAATTCATAGTGTAATACATATTTTTTAGACTTGAATGGAGACTATATGTATTAGTTACCACTTTTCATGGTAATGCTGCCTTTTTTGTTTTTACTTTTTTATATTTTTTTTTGTTTAATTGTTTTGATTCATGTATTAATTTATTTTTTTAAAACCAATAAAACATTTTTTTTAAAATAAATAAATATCACTGTCATTGCTCATCTAGTGAATGATCGTCTATCCAATGTTTGATGACTTCAAATTTCAATTAGTCACTCTAGCAACTGTATCATTATATACACCAGATAATGGGAGAAGCTCATTCTTACCAGTGCTAGCCCCAAGACTTGTGGATATGTGTGTGAGGCACATCCCTCTGCGGTCTGACTCAGAATACTATATGGCAAGTGGAAGTAGGCTTTGTCGCTGGCATAAGCGATGTCACACAGAGGTAGAATGGCTGCTCCAAGCCCTATGGCAGGACCATTGATGGCTACTACTACTAGCTTGGGACAGTTGATAAGGCTATCTACAAACACCCTGTGGAGTCAATGAATGAAAATTGTGTCTATGCTCACATATTATTTTCATACACAGTGGTCATATAATTTGTCATATCAATATTGTTTAAGACTGAAATACCAAATTGTATAATTTGTAAAAGTGAGGAAGAAATGCAGTGTAAAAATGAATAACTGTTATAAGCAGACAATTGAATGACGAAATTGAACCCTTTCTTCTTGGAAAGTTTCTGGTTTCATACTCAAGAGTGTAAAAACTTTAATAGTGTTAGCCGTGCAAAATATATTCAAACATTATCCTGGGGGGTATTTCAAAAAGCTGTTCGTAAAGTTACGCACGACTTTACGAACGACTTGAATATGAAGTGCAAAATAGGATGCCCAAAGTTTTCCTGATGTTTTAACAAAGTTTGACTGTATTTCCAATAACCTCAATTAAATTATGGCAAAAATATACTTTGCGTTAAAAATGTTTGTAATAATAAAAATGTTAATCTACATCTGCACACAGTTCAACTTTAGTTGATGCAGTTAAAAATGATTGAGCATCCCATTTGGCTTGTCATATTTAAGTCATTCCGTAAAGTCGTGCGTAACTTTACAAACAGCTTTATGAAACACCCCCCAGCTCCACCAAAATGCTTTGCTATAAGCCACTTCGGAGATGCAGTCTGAGCATGAGCAGATAAAGGTCATCTGTACCAAATTCTAAAACCCACTGACACTAATATTCGATATGTGCTCATGAATGTCATGTAATCATTATTCAATTATGCACTAATGGTGCATTCCATGATATCCAGGTGGAAGTATTCTTTTTAAAGGGGGAAACAAAAGCTATTCATGAGGCACCTCTATCACTCCCAGAGTTATTTTTCTGAAGTGCACATAAAGGGACCCTCCATGTCTAAAATATCTGTGGATATTTGGGGTCATTTGTACCATGCGCTAACCCCGAACTGGCTTATTCTATCCATTCATTTATTGTTACAGATGCATGAACCATTGTATATTTATTTTGTTTTACATTTGATAAAAGCTAAAGGGGACCAATCACAAAAATACATAAAATTATCCCCCCCCCCCATTTCGAGACAATCAAATTATTAATAATTAAAGAGCATACATGCAGACAAAAAGTTTGTATCAGCGCCTACAAACTAATGTCCATGCATGCCATTTTTTTTTAGTGTGTCAATGAGCCTAAAAAGAAACTGAATTGAAAAGCTTTAATAGACGATTAACAAATATGAACTGAATGGAATACCCGGTAGCTAGAACAGATGATTAACAGATCAGGGGAGCGTTTCATCAAGTGTCTTGTCAGTGATTTTTACCGACAAATTTGCTCTCAGCCAATCAGATGCAAGGATTTCAGTAGCTTTTAACAGTTGTCAGTAAAAATCACCAACAAAACGCTTGATGAAATGCTCCCCTGTACTGCACTAAACAGCTGTGAGAGAGATATTAGCATAGATGAAGGAGTGTACCTGACTGCATCTGCAAGGTTCTTGGATGCTCTTTTTCTCTCCTCTACGAGGGAAGTCTGAATACACCTGAGATCTAACCCACTGCAAAACACACTCCCAGAACCACTGAGGAAGATCACCTTAGAATCGTCTTTCTTGCTCAATTCAAACACGTTGGTTAATTCCTGTAAGGCCTGTTGTGAGATATAAAATGGAATTTCATAGATTCTGTATAATATATTCAGGGTAATATACTGGTCAATCTCATATCACAAGGCCCTTTTAACTTGTAAAGGAATTTTTTTTAGTGGAAATTTTTAATCAGTGTTCCATTTGTTTATGATGCTTTGCAATATAGATATTTGCCAATAATACAGTACATCGTGTAAATATTCCTGTTTATGTCAGTCAACATATCATGAAAATACAAGTTGACACAATTTACAAGTATTCAATAGGTACATTTATCATAATAAAGAATTATCAGCTTTCCTGTGTCTCCAAATACTAAAGAGAATTGTTTATAGGAAAATAGTTATCCAAATACTTACTTTCAGATTTAGTGCATTTCTTGTAGGAGTTGTGGTGAAGAGCCTCACTTGTGTATACCCTTGGCACTTCTTGACAACGATTTCTTTATATTTGTAGAGGCTTTCACTCTGCCTAGCACTGATCCTCCTACTGTTTGTAAAAGAGGTAAACAAATATTGAGAACTCTTTTTCACTATAGATTGCTGGGAATTATTGAAATTACCAACTTTTCTGTGGGGAAAGCCTTAACCCCTACCATGCCGTGGGCAGCAAATCCCGCCTCAAAATTTGAGTTTTGAACATTTCGTTTAGGCCCAGAATGGCTTCCTCAGAGAGAAACCTGTGCCTTCAATATAATGTTTATTCCTATACAGCAATATATCTTTGCCCAGTTTACTCAAGAAAAACTAATTTAAAGTGAATATTTAACTCTTGAAAGTTCATTTTCAACAATTTCTCAAAAATCTGGTGGCATGGAAGGGGTTAAGCTCATTGAATAATGTGTATCCTGAAGCAGTGACACCGTGAGATTTTATCTGCAGTGGAAATCTTCTAGGCCAGACAACCTCATTTCTTTCATTCTTTTAACTACATAATCAACTTGACACTCATTTAAAGACAGTAACACTGATGTGAAATTGAGAATAAAATGGGAGAAATAGCTTGACATATATTCCAAAGTGTACATACAGGTGTATTATTTATATAACATTGTTCTTCTTTCAATACCAAAGTTAGGTTGACAAATCCAAAACTGATGAAGCATAAATGCCATATAAAATACCAATTGATATTTGAACATCAATTTTACATGCCATCCAAAAAGCAAAAAACAACAAAAAAGCTTAATTCAATAAAACTGCCTTTACGTCAACAAAATTAATCCCCAAATTAACCTCATTAATTGATTTCCTTGTTGTTATGAGCCAGAAAGAGAAATATACATGTGTAGCTGAAATGAGTAGAATTCATAACACTGTGAGTCAAAGATGACCACAGAACACTTTAACCTTTTAGTCACAAAACCGCCCAGGAATGCCTTTCTTATTACTCAATGAACCACCCGTGAACACCTTTGGACTTTGACCTGTGTAACACTACAGCAAATATATTGTAGGGGATATTGGGCACTGAAATTTTGTGTGTGCTATCTTTACACATAAGCCATTTAGAATCTGCACTGAAGCGATGTATTACTGCAGAAAGATTTTGCGTACAGCCGAGAGTCTATACTGCAAGATGGTTTACTGAGACCGAGTTCAGTGAGTAAATGACTACAATATACGTAATCCTCAAGTGCGAAAAGGTTAATATGTTCACATCTTAAGTAGATTTAACCACAATAACTCACTTAAATGATACAAATTATACTTGAAAGTAATAAATATCTCATTTTATTCCACTCTTCAAGGCTCCTTCAAACATGATGGAGTTAACCAAAGTGGGAGAATAAAACTACTTAAATGTAAAATGAATAGCAAGTGGAGGTGAGAAATAAAGTACCCAATAACAAAGGCCCATAAGTCTACTCACTTTATCAGTGTGTCAAAAGAAGCAGACACGTAAAGCGCACTACGCTTATGTCACTATTTTGCTGCGACGTTATTTCTATGCGGTTATAGTCTTCAAACAACGATTTTGATGTTAATGTCATTTCTTCTTGCCAATTCAAAAATTACATTACTTATAAATTATTTTCATTTAAAATTTTTTAGCAAAATCTTTATTGTAACATAAATGAGGGAAAATAGTGCAGATTTTCTTTTGTTTTTCTGCGATGCATGTGGTATATTTCAGTATTTTCAATCAAAAGTGAATGTGCCAAAGCTTAAAACTTCACACTTTGTCCTGAAGGAATAAGGACTGCTGATTTTTACCACCTTAGCAATGTCTATGCAATACCAGAACATTTAAGTGCATTTAAGCACGAGATTTCACCTAGTGTAAAAAAAGTAAGATTTTAGCCATCTTTCTCACCTGTCCAAGTCAAGTATGCATGTAGAGATTTATCAATGCATCAGAGTCCTATCAGTTTCTACGCCAGTCAGGCTCTAAGTTTTAAGAAATCCATTATGACTCAGGCCTAAGATGAACTGTAGTAAATGTAAAATCTCTGAATGATATGATATACCCTTGCTCTTCTCACACCTACATGTATTATCAACAGACTAACAAAAACAAATCAATAGCCCGAGGAAGTCTTGGCACCATCATAGTCCAAAGCAAACTACCTGTCAATCGAATCCTCAGTGGTAGAGCTAGACTGTGACAGTCTCCGTCTGGCCACTATGCTGGCCGTCCGCCTCCCCTGCACTTCTCCGTCATCTTCTGTGCTCCCACTGGGTGCTGCGAAGGAATTGGCCAAAGGAGCCGGGACACCACCCCTCCGGGTTGCCATGTTTATTTTAGTTGGAGAAAGTATCAGCTTTGGGTAGGCACTTGCTGATAGAGTGCGAGTCAAGTTCGGGGAACCTCTTGTACTGTAATGGAAACCTGATGATAGAAGCACACAAATGGTTTATTACATTCTGCAAAACTGAAATTTTCGCGAATTGCACAATTTTAGTGCTGTGATGCAATTGTTTTACGGCATGAAATCTAGACCATTCATGAAATTCTTTATAAGTTTTAGGCCTATGAAAGTTTCTAGTTTGACAGTATTTAGCATTATATTTATATTGTTGTAAAAGCTTCCCACTCTTTCAAGATGTCACCACTCACAATATCCACACATAAGATAAAACAGGCAGGGGCTGAATCACTGTAAATTCCTGCTTGACGGATCCTGATGAACCCTTTAAGTACTGAAGATTTCAATTACATTAATTACAGACAAAAAAAAAATCATATCAATGATTTATCCATGAATCTGTCTACAATTTGGAAAAGTATGGAAAACAAGCTGCTGAAAACTGCTTATTCAATAATAGCGAGCCAATGGAGTAAAATGGAGTCAAAAGGGGCCTGAGCTTTCGATCCCTTTTGACTCCAATTAGGAAAAGTTTTACAACTTGAAGAATTTTTTTAAACTTTCAAATCTATACTCAAAGATTTTCAAGAAATACACTCGAGAGCAATTTCAACATCCTATCAATTCGCCTACAGAAATCATGGACAGACTGTGAATATGCAATTGTAATATTTGCTTATATGGCAAGATATTAATCCACATTTGCCACTCTCCACCCAGGTGTAGTAAATGGGTACCTGGCAGGATTTATTCCTTGAAATGCACTAGCGCTGATTACGGCTGCCGGAGCTAATAAAGCCAGGGTAATAATATCCAAACCCTTTGGAAGCGCATAGAGACGTACATGTATGTATCATAACGTGTTATGCGCTATACAAGAACGGAATATTATTATTATTATTATTTAAAGAGAAGGTTGATTTCTGGGAAAGGTGAAAAATAATTTGTGAGCTTTTTCATTCCTTTTATGTCAGACTGGAAGAACATTATAAGAGAAATGTCTCCTGAAAAGGATTGCTCCTCAATTGCCCTCATATTTGAAATATGACAAGAAATAGCTGAAATGTTCAGGGCCAAACATTCATGCCACATGTGCGGGCAGTCCAATATACCCCTTTCTGTGACAGTGCATGTGCTTTTTAGTGAGATTTGGTAAATTTCTTAACATTTTGATGATTTCAAAACCCAATACAGTAGTATGTACACATAGACATGATCAACCTTTCCCATTTGCTTCCAGAGAGTTTCTTCACAATGTAATTGCATGACCAGAACTCAACTTTATCTTTAAAAAGGTGATGCATAAGCCTATAGATTGGAAAAATTTTGCCTTTGGTAAATTTGTAAAAAGTCTTTGCAATTATGTTATTCTTTGAACATTATAAATCCCACCTTCATTGGACATGGAGCTATTTATCCTTCGTCGTTGGAGCGGTGAACCGAGCCCATTGCTTGCGGTAGCACTTGGTGAATAATTACTCTGAGGCCCTGCACCTGTGATAGAGTGTGCCCTCTTCACACGTTTCTCTGGAAACTGTCCTTCAGACTTCACAATGTGAGTGGCTGGTGGTGCAACAGGTCCATTAGTTTGCTTGCCGTCGGACTCCCTTTTCCTTTTCTGAGCCTTGCCTGACCCATCAGCTGTTTTTCCAACAATGACGCTGCTATTAATCCTGTTATTGCTACTCGCAGTATTCTGATCTGAATGAGCTTTTACATGTTCTTTGTTCTTCTCGCTTCCATTGATTGTTCTTTCTTTTCCATGTCCTACCTTCTCCTTGCCACCGTTATCATTGGGTTTTCTCTTACCCCAATGGGGCTGTTTCTTATGGATGGAATCAAGAGAGGCAAGCCTTTCAAACTTGCCATCTTTCATAGTCTTCTGGTTGAATTCTTCCACCAGTTCCATACAGTCTCCCAGGTTCTCTAGAGGCTCCCATGTGTCCTCCTCACAGCCAAAGTTCTTCCATCGAACCATGTATTCCAACTTACCCTTGCGTGTCCGGCGTCTCGCCAGGATTCGCTCCACCTGTAACACATTAAAGAAAGGAAATTAGGAATTGGGCGCAGTGGGCATAAGTTGTCATGGAATTATAATGCAACAGAATACTTTGGGGATTTTTTTCTTCCCACGTATGCCGTCTTGCTACCCCCTTTTTTGATTCAGTCAAACCCTGATTAAAAATGCTACAATGTTACAATGCTACATTTTTTTATTACGAGAAATTATCTTGTACAAACTTTGGTTCCCAATGGAAATGAAGAATAGGTAAGGGAATTCCAAAATGAAAGACTGATGAAACTGAACCCAAAGGGTACGACGCTCCCTTTTCGCCCATAAGCATTAAGCCCGTTTGAAATGCCATTTTCGGTAGTTAAACGGATATATTTTTGGACGAGTAATCAACTACTCAGTATGATGATTTTGCCAATAAAACAGGCTGACCGCTCCGGCCCCGCAGCCCGCAACTTTTCTAGGCCAGTGCGCCAGCGTAAAGTCGTGAAACCAGTCCCAAACAGCCTGTGCAACAACCATAACTAATGTCCGATTTCCGTACAATAATGTTAACATTAAACAAGTATAAAACGACCAGTGTTGGTTCTAAAATTCAGAGCAATGCAAATTATCTCCTCCTACCTACTTTCATGAAGACTAAATAAAAATCAAGGTAAAATAAAGCGAAATAGATCATCATTTCCTTCCCTTTTTCATCACAGTCGTAATCATGATATTGCAGTTGTTCACCAGTCGCCAAGAGGTGGCGCTCGTACCTGGAAGTACAGTTGGCTTCGTAGCGTTTTTGTATACGAAATCCCATTCATCTTTCTCCGTATTGAAATTGTGTACATGCGCTGAGCGTATACGTGCGATCGACATCAAATTCAATGCCCTCCTAGAAATCGTCCGTGCATGCCCCATTAGCAAGTGTAAGTATTTCTTGCTTCATTTACATGTCAGTGTCCTTTTATTTTTATTTACATGTAATTATTATCTTGAAAATATTCTGTGCTGATATGCGTCCTTTCGTTTTTACAAAAACTTTATAGGAGCTCGCTTACACGGTGAGCAATATGGTGCACATCGCGATGACCGATGGGTGGCTCACACACCCGCTATAAACTGCATGCAGCTTCCAATGTAGCGGGAGCATGCACAGTCAGACTTTGTTTTTACTTCTCGATCCTCGAGAACTTCGCTAACAAAAACAAACCCTCTCAACAAATTGAATTATAAATTTCTATATTGTATGCTGAATTAGAGGTTTTCACAAAAAACTGTAGAGGTCATACAAAATCTGAAAGAAATCAGTCAACAAATGTGTCCTCCAAAATGCATGAAACCAAAATATGACATATGACCCTATAAAAAGCGGAACACTAGGGGCAGCATCACCAAAAACTATAAGTTTTTAGATTACACCAACAGACACCTTCATACAAAAATTGAACGAAATCCGTCAAGAAATGCAGGAGATTTTTTGAGATACGTGTATTTTTCTGTTTGAGGGCCGAGAAAAGAGGTTTTGTTTTTTCCCCCGACAAAAGTCTGGGACGAAATGAATATGCAAGCAAATGACATATTGCTAGACTTTAAACTGTGTGGGGCCTCCTTTTCGTAGAGGATGTGGTGCAGGAGGTGATTTTCCTTAGCGGATTTCTTGTAGAGACGTCTGCAGGTGATGTCTCGGCGGACTTGTGGGGATTGGATCCCAGACAAGAATGGCAGATGACTCAGAGGAGTGGATCTAACAGAACCCGAAATAAGCCTCACAGCCTCATGGATAGGAACATCAATTCTATGGGTGTGAGCACTCTGCGTCCAAACAGGTGCGCAGTACTCTGCTGCAGACTGTACCAAGGCCATGGCAGAGGTCCTGAGTGTGTTAAAGGAAGCACCCCAGTTCATACCAGCTAGGCGCCTGATTAGGGCCACTCTGGAGGAAACTTTGCATTTCATGTTTGAGAGGTGGTTTTTGAAGGTGAGGCTACGGTCCAGTTTAACACCAAGGTAAGTAGGAGTTGGGTCGAATTTGAGGAGAGCAGAGTCTAGCTTTACTTTCAGTTGATAGCTAGCCATGTGATTGCGTAAGTGGAAGATTGGGGAAACTGTTTTGGTGGTAGACAGTTTGAGCCTACACTTTCTCAGGTAGTGACAGATTGTATTCATATCAGAGGAAAGGCTTTCTTCTGCTTCCCTCACTTGAGTGGCTGATAGAGTGAGGGCAACATCATCTGCATACATGTATCGTGTGGCAGAGGTGGCAGGAAAGTCAGCAGTGTAGATATTGTAGAGGGTCGGCGCAAGGACGGAGCCCTGAGCAACACCATTTTTGAGGCGATGCGGGCGGCTGCACTGACCATCTCCTGTGAAGAGAACAAAGGATCTAGTGTATAGGAGCTCCATGATGAAATCTGTAAGATGGCAGCAGTAAGGTCAAGGAAGACAGCGCCAGTCACATGCCGATCATCAAAAGCCTGTTCAATTGTCTGGGTTAGCCTTACAACCTGGTCTGCTGTGGAGCGTCCTGGTCGAAAACCAGCTTGGTCCTTTAGTAACATTGGGTCAATAATGGGGCCAATTCTTGTTAGGATGAGGCGTTCCATCAGCTTGTATGTGGTACACAGGAGCGAGATGGGGCGGTAGCTGCAGGGTGATGTGTCTCGCTTTCCTGGTTTGAGAATGCTAGCAACAGAGGCGCGACGCCACAGCTTCGCAATTCGGGTGGAGTTGTAGCATAGGTTAAGCAAGTTAGTCAGCCACTCAACCATAGTGTCGCCACAGTGCAAAAGGAATTCATTATGGATTCCATCTGGGCCTGGAGCCTTGCCTCTCTTGAGGAGCTTTATGGCAGTAGTCACTTCTTCAAGGGAGAATTCCTCCTCCAAAAACTCGTGTTCAGGAAGGGTAAGTCTCTCCCTAAGCCGGTCTGATTCTTTGAGGACATTTTTCGTATGGTGCCTGTCTGTGCCTGAATAGGTGCCGCTCTTTACCACCTGTTTTGCGATGTCGTTTGGCGATATGGGGCATCTCTTCTTGGCAGATGTCTTGCCAGTGAGTCTGTTTATAGCAGACCATGCTATGATCTTGGCGCTTTTGGTCAAGATGGTCAGAAGGGTAGATGAATTTTCCTTTTTTACCTCCAGGTCATCAGCTGCAAGAAAGTTATTGTAGAGGTCTGTGCACTCATCATCCCAGGTGGGAATGTAGGCTTTACGAAACCCTCAGAGGGATGGAGGCCTTGGCAGCAGTTTTTACGGCCGCCCGTGTGAATTGGTTATAGGTGTCATTGATGCTATCCTTTTGTGGAATTGGTAGCTTACATGTACTTGCTAACAAGTTCGTCGTCTCACAAAAAAGGTCCCAATTTTGGGTTGAAAAGCAGCAAAGTGAGGTAACTCTGTCATGGGGTCACATGACTTATTTTGATTTTGTGTGGCAAATTTGATATAATATATCTTTCCAGAGTGAAGAAAACAAAAAAAAATCTGATTTTGAATTTTATAACCAATGCAAATTTCTTTGTGAAATTTGGGATAAATTTTCCTTAATTTATTCATAATATGATGTAAATTTCTAGAAATCATTTGCCCTTGTCCTCTAATGAACTTTGATTTCCAGTTTTAAGAGTAATAGGGATATCGAGTTTATAGGCGACATGGATCCAACTACTGTAGAGGTGTTGTTCACACTATTTACATGTACACTCACTTCCTAGTCTTCCTATGACATCATTAGAGTGGTATGCATTGCAGTATGCCTTGCACATCACATACACATTTTTATCAAATTCTTATTACAAATGTACATGTACATGACAGTGTATTAAAGTTCAGTTTTTCACACATGATACTTGTTGTTGGAGTCGTACGTACAGTGTACCTTATCACCTTTGATAATGAATACTCAAATCTAAATCTGATTTTGTTTAGTACTAATCAAGACCTCATTTACACTATAAAAACGTGTGTAGATCTTACAGAGTAAGCTTCACATGATGCTCGTATATTAATTTGCAAACAAACAAAACAGTTTGAAAATTTGCGCACCACGACAGATGCTAAAACTACTCAACTGAATGAGTGAGGTAGAAATCAGATATTTCCAGTAAGCAAAATGGCAAAGAATACAGTGATACATTTGAATTATTACCAGGTCCACCACAATTTGAACTTCAGTGCTATAGCCATATGAGCAACAAACATTTAAATTGCAGGAACTGTTAATCTTGATTAGATCACACTTAATCATCAGGGACCACCAACCAGAAATGATATAAAAGTATGTTTTCAACACAGCTTGGCTCTTGACCATACAATTACATGTACATGTATATCAAGTAAAGTTGGCATGATCTAAACGATACTTTGATGTAATATAGGCTGACTGTGGTTCAGAAGAATAATAATGAGAATGTGGAAAGAGACATGGTTTCCATCCCTTTTTCCAAGCTACAAATTTACTATTATAATTGATACTAAAATTATGCTATACTTAGCTTTCCTTTTCACATATCAGATCTGCCACCTATGTTTTTAAACCATTTTTAATAACATCTCTCTAAATGTGCAGATTTCACTTGTCAAAAGAAAACAAGCACAAAGTATTCAAATTAAAAAACAAATTTTGCATTATAATGTATATCTTTAAATTTGTCACAATGTCCAATTGTCCATCATGAAATCATACATATAGAGTTGTAGACAGTATAATAAATCGTTAACACTAGGTTTATTTTTGTGTGTGTGTGTGTGTGCGGGCGCCGGCAACCGCGGGCACTTTTATGAAAACACATCATCGAACGGAGGACACACACGAGACCGAAGACTGTCCTTGTTTTGATTTACAGTTTGTTGGCTTTATTTCTAGCTTCTAACTACGCTGTTGAACTTTCAAGCATTTCTGAGCAGAGTCCACGTTTGGGTGGTCGTGAACTTATTACTTACTGACTGCCGGACATGTCCTCGTTTCCAATGTGGCTTACGCACTCTATCCAACAGACAGGCATGCCCAGAAAGCATGTTACAATTGAACGGGATTTATTTTTAGTCTTCCAGGATTATTCTCTTCAAAAACAATATTCTCAAACTGTGAATAATTAATTATGAATAAGTCCATGGTTGGGTAATGTTGACACACAGTCCTCGTTTTCCAGTGAATACACGTAAGTGTGTGGGTGTGTATGTGCATTGGTGTTGACCGGCAACCGCAGGCACTTTTATGAAAACACATCTTCGAACCGAGGACACACACGAGATTGTGGACACACACGAGACCGAGGACCATCCTCGTTTTGATTTACAGTTTGTTGGCTTTATTTTTAGCTTCTAACTACACTGTCGAACTTTCGAGCATTTCTGAGCAGAGTCCACGTTCGGGTGGTCGTGAAATTTTTCGTGGGTATAATTTTTTTGGGAGCTTACGCGCTCTATACAACAGACGGGCACGCCCGGAAAGCATTTTACAATTGAACAGGATTTATTTTTAGTCTTCCAGGATTATTCTCTTCAAAAACAATTGAAAAATAACTGTGAATAATTAATTATGAATAAGTCCATGGTTGGGTAATGTTGACACACAGTCCTCGGTTTCCGGTGAAAACGTGTGTGTGTGTGTGTCCTCAGCTAACTTTATATCTTTGGGGGAAGATGCATGTTTTTGACATGTACATGTACATGTACGTCTACATAATACAATTTACGTGGTATGAAACAAACTTCATAGAAAGTTACCTTGTGTGACAGCAGAAGAAATGTACATGTACAAGTCAGAGTTTGAGAAAAATCAGACAAAGAATCAAGAAGTTGTAATTTTCATGATTGCAAAAAAGTTATGATCATTTTCTTAAATGATACTGTAAGGGGAAAATCCCATCAGCAATCAAGTCAGGTTTTTCATGATGCCATAGAAAGTTCTTTTTCACACATAATTACTTTATTATTTACTTAAGTATCACTTTCCTTAATTTGAATGATGGAACAGACATATTTTAGTCAGGATATACATGTGTATGTATGTACAATCAAAATTTGAAATGAAATTAACAGAAAGTTGTATTTTGTGATGCATGCTCTGAGTGCAAGTGGATCTTGATATAATAATACTAAATCGAAGAAACAAATTTATAATATATTTCCAGCAATTTATATTTGTCTCAAAAATATTTAAACTTTCATCAGGCAAGGTGTGGTAGAATTAAACAATTTGTCATATTCCCTGTTTATGCAAGTTCAGGGGTCAAATGAAGTTCATTGGTTTCAACCCATATCCTGTAAACTTGCATGCATCATACCCTGCTTTCACACATGGGTAAAATTCTGTAAAGCTGATTAGTTTAAGAGCTTTAAACTAATCGGCTTTACATACGATGTCATTCACACAAAAAAATTTTTTGGTGTGATCATTACTGCTGATTAAACGCGCAGTAGGGCCATTGCCCATAATTATAGGTCATGTCTATCAAAGCCCGCGCCCCCGGTCTTAGCTCCGCCCAGTTAGAGACGTATACATGTATATCCGTTCATACACAAAATCTCTTGCCTCCTCCATACGAACATTGTATCTGTAGGCTGCTCTGACCCGTCTTTAGATTGCGAGTTCGTAATTTGGTCTCTTTTTTAGAACATCGTATAGTTTGATGTTCACACCGGAGAAAATTTGCTCTTGGGCTGATTAGTTAATCAGCTTTAAACTAATAAGCTTTCGATACAATGAATTTTACCCTCGTGTGAAAAGGCTGATAGTTATCACATATCCAGTCGGCCAAGACAAAGTGATACATGTACATACATATACAAGTATAAAAATATTATACAAGTACATGTATGTCCTTTAATTCACTGGAGGGGCTGGTTCAAGGTGGGTCATGTACATGTATTTTTCCTTTCCCTACAGCCATGCATCAAAGAGGAAAATACAGAAAGTATGCAACTGAAATTTGATCTCCCAAATGTTTGCAATGACATCAAATGACATCAAATTAAAAAAATACATGTTTTAATGACAATTATAAAACGGGTTCAAGAATGTAGCCATCCTGATTGGTCAAATAACACCACGTGACTGTGCAAAAAAAAGTGATAACATACGGCAAAGGGGTCTATTGCACATGTAAACATGTAAACATAAACATGTACATGTAAACATGACAAGATTTTGCTATATGTTTTTACACGCTATCGATATCGCGATATCGATCGTTGAGCTAATGTCAAAAAATATTTTTAAAAAAACAAATCAACAAAATTACAGCTGTAGCGCTACCGCGGTCGGATCGGTGCAGTGCAGTACCGTAAATGAAAGTTTAAGTTTAATTTTTGACGATAGCAGCGTGTAAAAAATGGCTGTATCTTCGAATCTCAGTTTTGCACTTCTCACGGGGGAAGAACTCGACGATCTACTGAATGGGAAGGATTCCAACAGTACGAAAAGAGCACTGAAATTTGGATTTTCAAAGCTTGAAAGTTTCGCTAAACTCAGTCGCACGGACCTATCCACCATCACCCAACGTGAGAAACGCGCATGACTTGTGTTGGCTGCGCTGCGCTTCTGTGATGTCATCCAGGAAAGCAAATGGCAGCCTCCATGACTGTGCGACTCTTGGCGTTTCTATGGGGTTCGTAACCATTTTTATAGACTTCATAATCATATTGCCGACCCGTTTTATAAAACTATTAATACATGGTTGTGAGTTCGTGCATTAGTGCGATCTGGCAACACGCAGGTTTTTATCGTGGTGTCAAACACACTCGGCTTGCGCCTCGTGCGTATAGTACACCACGATAAAAACCTTTGTGTTGCCAGATCGCACCAACGCACTCCCAACCATGTATTAACAGTGTAATATGACATAACATTACATATAATGTGAAACAGAATAGTGTGAACTGTGAATGAATCCTATATTATTAAGCTGCTTATTGTGTTCCTCACAAGTTATTTTGCATGTAGCTTCTGTGATTTTATTTTTTTTTACCTTTTTCTCATTCATTTCAACAAATGACACAAAATGTACCATCAACGACTTAGGGAGAGATCTTAAAAAGTCTCATCAAATAATCTTGCCAGACCCAAAACTTTTGCTATATGATTTTTTACTTTAAAAAATAGAACACTGAGTGTTGACACTTGCAAGGGGAGCACTTGGTTATCCCAGAGAGTGAAGATGCAAATAAACCATGAACTCTGTATTCAATTTACACTTACATTTCCTACTGGGTTGAAAAGATACAATGCACAATGAAGTAGCAAACTAACAATACACAATGTACATGTAGGGCTTACATCTATAAAATGCAATGGATACAATTTGATATTGGTATATAAAGTAACACACATTTTCCATACAGCCTGAGTTATATTAGGCTTAGCATTCCACAGGATACAGCTTATCATGTCAGACCAAAAACATGTAAATAAACCCCCATTTTCCCTATATTTATTTGTTAAAAGGGGCAAGAAGAAAGTTTCCATCTACTGTATAAGAGGAAATTTTCGCAGGATTAATTTTTCGCGATCGGCTCAGTAAAGTGAATTTCGCCGCTGCGCTAGGCTCATGTGCGAAAATTTCCACACCGCGAAATATTCCACGTTTACAGTACTTGATGATCTGTTACTAAGATGGATGTCACATACACAAAGTCCTGTATGCCCCAAAAATTTTGCATGCATGAAACATTCATGAACTTTGTGAGGGATTTGTCCAAATGTCATGCAGCAAAATTATGAAGTCAAAACTGAAACAGTGAATTTTTGCTTTTCATAAAAGTACATGTACACATTATGTATCCTACTGGCCATGTATTGTAAATGGCTGTCATTTACGATCCCCAAAAGTTTCGTGTCATTAGGAAAAGTTCTGGTACCACAGTGGTCATTCAACAAAAAAAAATCTATTTAGAGAAATGCTATTAGCAATTACAGGTACATGTGAGAAATCTTTTTTCACATGGGGTCCATATTAAACTTTTTAAGGGCTGTATGCATCATGCATAAAGTTTGAACTTTAAAACATGGGGGGGGGGGTGGAATCTACAATATACAATGTACAACACTGGACCCAAAATGTGCAAGAGGGCAGCCCTGGGGCCAGTTATTTAAGTTCGTGGACATCCCATTGAAGCGGCTGTTAATTCTATAACACATAATAATAATAATAAAATAATAAATGTAACTTATATAGCGCCATATCCACTCTGGAGTGCTCAAGGCGCATGTAAAAATTAAGTAAGAATTAAACAGAAACAGGTATTGTATTGGGGAGCAGAACCGTGAACGCAGTGAAAAGTGAGCAACAAAATTTTGAAAATAATGCGATGTTTGACAGGGAGCCAGTGTAGCAACTGCAAAACAGGGGAGATATGAGTACGCTTGGCGGACAGAGTACATGTAACAATGCGAGCCGCAGCATTTTGAAGCCTCTGGAGCTTGGACAACAGATTTTGGGGTATAATGAACAGAAGGGCATTACCAAAGTCGAGACGGGAGGAAATTAAGGCGTGAACTATCTTTTCAGTGGCAGACTTGTTTCTCTGGGCTATCCAAGAATGTAGACTTCTGACACTTTGAGAAACTGGCCCCAGATTATGCTACTATAAAAGCATAATTTCCCTGTTTAATTCCTTTGGACTTGAAAAGGAAAATAATCACAAAAGTGTCTATCAAAATAGATCTTACACATGTAGGCATAAAAATAACAGTTTTAAAGAATAAAATGTATATTTTTGATCTACATTCCCATGAAAATAGTGTTGTTAAGTAACAGCAAGCTACTGATTTTAAACTTTTTATTCTACACAGAATATAATATAATTGAATTCCATGCTTAATAAAATGTCCTGTATTCCAACATTGTCGAGATCTATGTATTTCACTTCATGCATACTTTTTGTACATTTTTCACATGATAAAGTCGATAAATCACTTACATGTATATTGTTTTGCTCCATACACTGTACATTATGTTTGTGCTGCCATGCTTGTGTCCTAACAGTGGATTCAAAATTATAAGCTTCAGATTATATCTGTAATGAGATATTGCAAGATTTAATGTGGGAATTGCACATTATAAAGCCTAAAGGTCATAACTTAAATCAACTTGTGAGAAGACAAGTTGATGCACTTTCATACATGTATAACTCAGTTTTTTCTAAATAGAAGTTGACCTACTGACTTGTCTACCGGTAACCATTTTTTTGAACGAGGAAAAAGGGGAGGGGGGGGGAGGGGTTATAATTCATCCACGTATATGTACATGTACGCAATAACCAGATGCTGGTGATTGTACGTCACGGACAGGGGGTCGGGCAACTCGGCACTGCGCTGTGTCTATGTTTCCAGAGTTGAAGGCCACGCCACGCACCATACCGTTTTGTATAATTTCACTTCTGGAAATTTTTGAGATTGCTTTGCTAATCATTTTACAAATTGATATCAAATAATTTTTAATCTACATGTAAGTGTTTTGAAATGTGTAATTAATGCAAATTTCAACACAAGTATTTACGATCAATTCAACTCTTGGCGCTCACTAGGCCACGATTTTCCGCCAAGGCCGAGTTAGCCCGGATCCATGGATAGATACAGATACATAATAATTATAGGCCTACAATCTTTGTTTGGGGATGACTGGTCCTAATAGTAATATCTGGGGGAAAGCAAAAAAGGCGAGTAGTAGGCTAAAACCGAGTAGAAGCTACAATGTACTTAGTACTAAAGTCTAAGATTGAGAGATCCCAATGAATGAGCAATCAAGTTCACTGCTCATAGGATAAAAACATTTCTATTTAAGTTGCAAGTTTTAAAATAATGTTCTCTGTGTGAAATTATTTCAAAACAGCTAACATTATTAATGTTATAACAAGTACTATAACAAATAAGATAGATCTGGGTAATTAGATCTAGATCTCTAAAAATTAGACCGGTAAAACTCCAACGGACAAGATCCAGGCCTTCATTTTTGAGGAGCGCGATCGTGCTGGCGCTCCTACCGCGCTCCTCAAGCCATAGTCAGGAGCACTAACGACAGTGCTCCTTATTTGTTTTCCATAGTAGCCTACATATTAAAACCTCTTCTAATTAACAACAATGTCATGTTAGCTTTAAAACAAGCCATCAGTGTTCCCGGCCCGACCATAGTCGATGGCCGACTCACAACTCACGTAGCTTCACGTCACGTATATCGCACCGGGCCTGCTATACGCAGTTCACAAAGCTAAGCACCATACACGCCAATGCCAATGCGACGCGTTCAAATTGGGGTAAAATACATGTACACACCGTACCGATACACACATGATATGCACAGCCCATATCAATATCAAGATTTGCATTCATTTATTGCATGTGCGTAGCTTTAGGACCTCTCATTTTTCCGAACAAAATTTTGACACCGGCATTGCTATCGACCTGAATGTGTTCTTGACATTTGGCCGTCGTAATTTTCTCCACAAAGCAACTTTAGAATATGTAGAATCGGGATATGGAAATGAAATTTGTACAAACAATGATTTTTATGACTTTCTAGCTGCATGCTGAAAACAAAAGTGCGTAGCTTATGTTTAGGCCCCCCACCCATCGTATATTCCATCGTATATTACCGGCTTTGTCACGATCGTGGATTTAACGGAATTATTTCGCGAAACTGGAGAGGATTTGATCAAAATGAGTGGAAAACGGTCACAGAAGTTTAAAGAGCAGTACAAACAATTCATGGAAAATTGGCATTTTAGCACCTTTTATTAAATTGAGCTCCTCAAAAATCTCAGGAGAGTGATTGTAAGGAGCTCAATTGAGCTCCTCGAGAAAATAAGGAGTGTGATTTATGGAGCTCCACCCAAATTCTAAACGTGAAGGCCTGAAGATCAATTGTCTTGTCTTGCCGTAGACGCCCACAATCAAAGTGTTGATTATTTGTGAACACAAGTTCTTAAATCAATCGATCATACACGATACAGGCGGGTGTGGCGTCGCGCTTCGGTGCTCCATCCGTCTTTAGTTTGTCTCAATGATAAATGAGAGACAGGGGGGCATAGCTTCTGGACCCTCTGCCCTACCCCCTTCTTTTCCTTTCTCTTTCCCCCCCCCCTTATGTTTTTTATGTATCTGTGCTGTTGGTGTGGCTGTTCCTTTTTTTGTTTTGTTTTGTTTTGTTTTTCTTCCTTATTTGTTTTATCTGTTCGTTTGTTTTTTTGTGTTGTGGTGGGATGGAGGACGGGTGATAGTGTCTCTTACCTCTTTTTTTTTTCTTTTTATGCCTCCGCCCACCGTAGGTGGTGCCGGAGGCATTATGTTTTCGGGTCGTCCGTCCGTCCGTCCCCTTTTCGTTCTCGCGATAACTTAAAAACCGTTCAGCGGATCAGCTTGTAACTTGGCACATGTATGCATATGGGAGGGACGATGAACTGATTAGATTTTGGGGTCTCAAGGTCAAAGGTCATTATATACATAAAAATGGTTCGTTCTTTTGATAACTTAGGAACTGTTTGGCGGATCAGCTTCTAACTTGGCCCATGTATTCATATTGGAGGGACGATGAACTGATTAGATTTTGGGGTTTCAAGGTCAAAGGTCAGAGGTCATAGAGGTCATTATATACATAAAAATGGTTCGTTCTTGTGATAACTTAGGAACCGTTTGGCGGATCAGCTTCTAACTTGGCCCATGTATTCATATGGGAGGGACGATGAACTGATAAGATTTTAGGGTCTCAAGGTCAAAGGTCATAGAAGTCATTATATACATAAAAATGAAAAAGCTTGTATCATTGAAAATATCAGTTGAATTAATGCAGTTATCTTATGTAATATTAAGATTAGGGTAATCAATCATTTCATATGTTTCTCTCCATGTGTACACATGATTTATTTTTAAAATACCTTAAAAACCTATAAATCTGACGTAACATCGACATGGTGTTAATGTTACATCAGAATTTTGGCTTGTCAAGTTTCTCTTTGTTTTTCCTATAAATAACGACTTAAACTTAGCTAATCTGACTCAATATGAACACTCTATCTAAAACACCTGCTTTGATGATATCCAGCATCTTTGTACAAGAGAAATAGCAAATTTGTTACTACTGTGGTGTCATGTTACGTCATCACTCTCATTTTATACTTTTCTCATCTTTCTGCTCTTTGTGTACCCCAATTTCTGGAGAAATTACTTTTTTTTCTGTCCAGATGTATCCTCAAGACAACACATACAAAATGTTTCTAAATCATGCAAAACAAAATAAAAATATTTTCATCTACATCGTTCAGATTTTTCATGTCACACCACAAAGTGGAAAATGTTAAGTCAGAGATTGTTTTATTTTAGAAAATCCACATAAACCCCTGGAATTTAAACATATTAATTATGTAGAAGAGAGAGGATTCTACCTGAAAAGCACTTAAGTTTTGATGGATAATCCTGAGACTGGACCACAAATTACATACTAATCAGCTTGTGTGTGCTGACGTAACATTGACACTGTGTCAGTGTTACGTCAGCATTCAAATTTTGTTTGAAACAAGTTTTCCACCATATTATGATATCAATTATGAAGGATAAAGGTTTCATCTGTTGTCAAAGCATGTATTGTAAATATTTATACTTAATATGTCCCTATAAACTGTTGGTTACATTCCAGAAAAACAAAGGAAATGTGTTTTTCATGACGTAACACCGACACCGCGTCAATGTTACGTCAGAGGCGACACTTTTAATCATATCTTTGTGATAGCTTAACTTTCCTGACTGAAAACAACTTAAAATATTTAAATACTTGGATATGAATATTTTATGAAATAAAAACAAGAAAACCTGCTGATAATTTTAATGATACAAGCCATGTCACACAATGTGTCCCAACCTGATGAAATGACCCATATATGAATCTTATTCTTCTTGAATGATAGGTGTATTTCTATTTGCAAATATATATTTTTACATGAAAGGTTTTGTATTTTGACTATTGTTTTGAAATATGAAACTTCAGTTAGTAATAGTGGCTATTATAGCTAATATGCCCAGTAATCCTCAAATTGGCAAGAATCCTACCTAGGATATCAAAAAACAGCAGAACGGAGGTATAGATAGGATTTCTATGGAGCGGAGGTATATAGATTATAGTGCAGCAAGATCAGAATCACTGTCAATTGCTCGTGGTCTAGGGGTAAAGGCGTCTGATCAGACTGTCAGAGTATTCTCTTTCTATACTGCACTCGCGTTTAAGGTCCCGGGTTCGAATCCTGTTCTTTCTCGCTGATAATTTTTTCAGTTATGAATCGATAACGATAGCTTTTAAAGTTTTATTCCGTTATAAATAACTGAATTTCAACAATGAAAACCAAGAAACTTGACTAATTATTCACTTGTTCAGGCGGATTTAATGGCGGCTGGGCATAATAACGACTTTGGCCGTAATAGTTATGTGAAGATTATTTATATTGTATGAAATGTTTTTATGTTTGAAATGTTTATTTTATTGTATGAAATGTTTGTTATGAAATGTTTCAAATTATGTTCAAACTTCAATTTTCTTTAGGGCCTATGAGAGAAAATAATAAAAACTTCTGAAAACAAAAACAAAATACAGCCACAAATAATGTCCAACAAGGTCATTCTTTGACTTTACTCATTACAAACATACTTTTTAAGTCATATTTTCAATCTTATAAAGTCAAACCCGGCGCTATTCCGGTAGAGTATCATTCGTGATCACACATGTGGTTTAAAAAACATTTTTTTTATACCGTACACTCGGCTTCGCATACGCTAGATCGTTGTCCGAATACGTACATCCACTGCACCGTCAGTGCCATACACTTCCAACGGGGACCTTGTCCCTCATTTTGCACGCAATGCTCGTTCACACAATATGTACGCTAGCCGCACACAGCCAAGATACAAACCGATACATATGACCTGAAATAACATCGTGATTTCTCACTATTCTGATGCATTCATCACAAACAAACCTGTGTACAGCATCATCTACATATAAATTTACGAAATCATGGACATCACAATAAAAATTATGACTCGAGTTAGGATATTGGATAAGTTTTTCTACTTACTTCGTAAATATAATCCTCGGCCATTTTCGCCGCCTTTACAACCGATAAATAGAGCTAGAGAATTGAATGGAAGTACGCATGCGCGCAAAGTATCTCATTTCCTGCATGCCTCTCACAAAAGCACTGTTTCTTATAACTTTCTATCTCAAGTAGACAAGAAGTTGGTGTCTTCTTTTTTACCTTGAGAATTTGACGGGGCACTATTTTTTGCATTTTCATAACTGATTCATACCCAATTCTCAATATCGATTGCTGACAATTCCAGAAGCAAAAACTCCAGAAGCAAAAATAGTTTTAAAACTTGAGGACTTTGGTAAACCGTAACCCACCCCAAGCTCCATGCATGCAAGGAAAATAAGAAATTCTATATTCAGATGCATCGGTTTGTGAGGCAGAGGTTAGGACAAAATAGTGATCATAATATTATTATATACGAAATACATGTACATGCATAAACTTTAAAAAAATATTTTGTGCTTAAATTATTACTACTTTTATTTTAAACATAATTATGGTTGAACCTAGTTTTAACAAGCTATGCTTTTCCTTAGGTTCTCCCATGATACTGCTTTTTTCTATTGACTAATGTAATTTTTTCACTTTTCACTATATGTACATTGGAATTGTTTTGATTAGGATATCTGTATTCGAAATTTTGAACGATGTATGCTCACCAATTTTAATGTTCATGGCAGATTTCTGCAGTATTACGTAATAAATTCATTCTTTCATTCATTCATTCACCTTTTTCCACGGCAATACCAAACAGTATATAGGAATACATGTATCTAGAAAATACATATTCTGAGCTACATCATCTAAAACAGGAAAGGGCATGTTTAAAGAAGTGAATTTTAGCAACAAAAAAGTGATATGTAATTGTTCTTGCATCTGAGGCACTGGCGTAGCCAGTGGGAGCACAAAAGGGCCATGATTCAGCCCCTTAAAAATAATTTAAAAAGCGAGAGTGAAAAAGCGGGGGAAGTGAGAGAAAAGGGCCCTGAAAGGCGCTACAAGCCGTTATCTTTGTCTCAAATTTTCCAAAACGTCAGAGCTATCGCGCTTCGCGCGGAAGGGGGAAATTCCCCCTCCCTGCACCCACCCCTGTTACATACAGTGCAGTATATTGCGTCCAAAGTGACTGAAAAACAGCCAGGGCGTCGAACATTCCGCCTAAAAAAAGGTGCTAAAACGTCAGAGCTTTCGCGCTTCGTGCAGGAAGGGGAACCCAAACCCCTCCCTGCACCCATCCCTGTTACAGTACAGTATTACGCCCAAACAAATAACTGAAAAGCATTCCGGATGTCGAAATAACTTTCCGCCTAAAAAAGGTTGCTACGAGCCGTTTCTCTTAAATTTGCTATAAAACGTCAGAGCTTCCCTGCACCAACCCCCTGGGGAGCACGCTTTGCGAGCTCATCATCAATTTTGCACTCTTCGCGTGCTCACAACCCTCCCCTCCCCCTAAAATGAAATCCTGTCTATGAGGTTGGATCCTTCACGTCTGCCCCCCCCCCCCCGTGAAAAATCCTGGCTACAATGATTGACAATGACAATGATTTTTTGACAATGACAATGATTGACAATGATTTTATTGGACCCATGTCACCCTCGTTTGGGTATTGGGGACACTAATCATAGAACGTAACATATACAATATCATTTCACAATAAAGTTAATGTATTTACAAGGTATTTACAATAAGTTATTTACAGAATAATGAGATAAGAAATATAAATATTACATAAAGTGTGCAAATTGATGAAAAAGAAAAAGAAAAGAAAAAGAAAAGGAAAGAGAACGAGAGAGAAGAAAATAACGAGTAGATAAATAGATAACATAATACATCAAATAATAATAATGATGGTGATGATAACAACAACAACAATAATAATAATTATTATTATAATAGTAGGCCTAATTATAATAATGATAATTATAGTAATAATGATATTAATAATAATAAAAAAGAAAATGATAATATAATAATAATGATGATGATAATAAGAATAATAGTAATAATAATAATATTATTACTATTAATAATATTATTACTATAATAATAATATTATTACTACGCATGTGGCGTCCACCAATACAAATGCGCGTGCGCGTTGAAATTGGGGTCAATAAGGGTCATTTGTACGTATATACTAACTGGCTTATTTCGGATCATTTGAATTCGATTTAGGAGTTCCGGGCAGATTGTATTATTATGCATAAAAAGAACACTGCAATATTATTATTATCAATAATCAATAACTATTAATACATGGTTGGGAGTGCAGGTTTTTATCGTGGTGTCAAACACACTCGGCTTGCGCCTCGTGCGTATACAATATACACCACAATAAAAACCTTTGTGTTGCCAGATTGCACTAACGCACGAACTCACAACCATGTATTAATAGTTTTATAAAACGGGTCGGCAATATGATTATGAAGTCTATAAAAATGTTTACGAACCCCATAGAAACGCCAAGAGTCGCACAGTCATGGAGGCTGCCATTTGCTTTTCTGGATGACATCACAGAAGCGCAGCCAACAAAAGTCATGCGCGTTTCACTGCGCGCATGTAATCCCTGCGCTAAAATGACAATAATTTTTAAACTACGCGATTTCATTGCGTTTTAAGTTTGCACGCACCAGCTAGAGGTACGCGTACGCGCAGCTCATCCGTGCTTTAGAGCCTTTTTGCCGTGTGTTATCACTTTTTTTGCACGGTCACGTGGTGTTATTTGACCAATCAGGATTGCTACATTCTTGAACCCGTTTTATAATGCCATATAATTCATGTTCGGATTATACGTAATACGTCATTGCAACATTCATAGGATCACATGCAAACATGACCGAAAATAATGTAGCATTACTTTAGTAGAAAGGGCATATAAGACAGTAAAATATCAAGATTATGACAATTTCCCATCTCAGGAGGGGCACCTTTTCCATCACATGAACTTGAGGAGGCGAGTTGGCTCAGTCGGTTAAGCGTCTGCGTGTCGAACCAAAGATCGTGGGTTCGAATCCACCCCGGGCGGATGACTGAAGCCTGAGTTGTGTGTTAACGTGCCCCTCCCTTGTTTCATAGACGCAGGTTACGTTACAGTGGAAAACACTCCGTCCCTCGGATAGGACGTTAAATGGAGGCCCCGTGTAGAGGACAGTCACCACCTTTGCACGTTAAGAACCCACTGCACTATTCGAATATGAGTGGGGGGGGGGGGACCCGGCGTAGTGGTACACCTGCACATATCCCAGTCAGATATATCGGGAGGAGAGACCTAAGGATTACAGTGATTCAGTTCGGTTTTCCCCTCCCAGGCACAGGTGACGCCAAATACTTAATAATAAGGGCACTTTTTCAATTTTTGAGGGATATTTATTGATTTTGGAATTTTAGGGGGCTTTTGCCCCTGCCACCATTGGAAATTGGATAACGACTCGTAGCACCTTTTTTAGGCGGAAAGTAAGTTCGACGCTTTCAATTATTTGGACGCAATCCTGCATTTTATGTAACAGGGGTGGGTGCAGGGGGGTTCCCCCTTTAGGCTTTCGTCTTTCACCTCACCCCGCTTTTTCGCTCTTGTTTTTTTTTTTTTTTTTTTTTTTTTTTTTTAGTTGGCGTTTTGGGGGGCGACCGCCCCCCCCCCCCCTTTTAGGCTTTTGTCTTTCACTTCCCCCTGCTTATTTGCTCTTGTTGTTGTTGTTTTGTTGTTGTTTTTTGTTGTCTCTTTTAGTTGGCGTTTTGGGGGCAACCGCTCCCAGCGCCCCCCCCCCCCCCCCCCCCCCCGGCTTCGCGCTTCAGTTTTAGAGTGCACGTTTCAATGGGATGATGGGTGATGGACAAGGCTATATAAATTTGCTTTACTTAGGGTGATTTTTCGAAAGTCTTTGCTATCGTGATAAAACAATTAGAGTAACATTGTTTCTTCCATCTTATCACCAAAAAAAACTTTGGAGAATCCCGTCTTTTTATAGTCTATTTCTCTTAATGATTCAGAGCAATGCATGGTATTGTAAACATTTTGAAATAAAAGAAGCAAAAAGTATACACTGTAGTTCAACTTCAGGGACGAATCCAGGATTCTGTAAAAGGAGGGACAAACCCTTTTAGCCATGTTTTGTTGTGTGTGTGGGGGGGGGGGGGTGCGTGTGTGTGTGTGTGTGTGTATTTCAGGGGACATAAAATAATGATGGGTTTGAAAGAGGTGGGGGTCGGTTGTGCCCCCCCCCCCCCCCCCTTGACGAAGCGTGAAAATTAGGAATCAATTTTATTCGTCAAGAAGTTTACTGCATAAAAGTATGGCTATAGCCATATTAATTAATAAAACATATATCATTTTCACCACAATTTTTTTGTTATATACCATTTACAAGAAAATACAAAAGTCAAGGAAGGGTGTGTATAGCGACCCGGGTATGATCGGGCACGCTAGAAAAGCTTTTCGACCTGCACTCATCGGGTCACAACGCAGGAATGAGAGAATACAAGAAAATACAAAAGTATCTTGTATTCTCTCATTCCTGCGTTGCGACCCGATGAGTGCAGGTCGAAAAGCTTCTTCTAGCGTGCCCGGATCATACCCGGGTCGCTATATATACCATTTAATTCTTAATAGTACAAAAGTAATAGTACAAAAATGTCATTGATTATAGGCTGTGTCGTCAGAAGTGGTCAAGAATGCAAATTTTCAGAAATAAAAGTGAATTATTATTGCTTGATCGCAGCACTCCCTCGTAAAAAGAAAAAAAAAGGTATAAGTTAAGCAGGATGCTGCTAATGTAAAAAAAAAAGTATACGCAAGGCAAAGTTGTTTTTATTCCGTATAAGACCTAGAGTAGGAGGACCATCATCCTTCCCTTCCCTTTTTTGTTCTGAAATAAAATTAATGACATTCTAAGGACATGGAGACAATGAGGAAACAAAAAAAATCATTAATGCAATTGAAGAAAAATTGTGTAGAAATCATGGAACAAACAGCATTTTACTGTATGGAAAAAATATCAAATATCAAATAACATAGAACCCCCTCCTCATTAAAAAAATCTGGACGAGAAACTAGAAATCAGTTTTACTTGACGTTAGGTATACCATGCAGGCCAATCGCGGTTCATCCTTTCACCTCTCCCCAAAAGTGGGTCCAGGAGCGGGGAGGGTGTGGGGGGGGGGGGTCATTGGGCCTTACAGGTGGATGAAATGCGAAGAAACATGGAGACCGAGAGGGGTAAAGGCTTTAAGGATGTCATAACACTCTTTCTTTCCCTATACTAACATTTTCTGATAAAATTATGAAAAGGGGCACATTTATATTAATATATAAAAATTACTGTTTCTAATATAAATTATGAAAAGGGGTGCATTTTATTAATATATAAAATTTGCTCTTTCTAGTGCTAAGGGAAAATCGATATAGAACAGGAAAAAGGCACTACTAAGATTTGAAAAAAGGCACTGTTTATGCTCATAAAAATAGTGTATCATTATGCCCCTGCTTCCCGACTCTGCTGCCAAGCATTGTGGTGGTGTTAGTAATAACAGGGAAACGTGTTATAATGGGGGGGGGGGGGGGGGAGAAAAGAAAAAAACCCTCCCATTCCTATTGCTCTATTTATGACTTCCAAATACTTTTTGTATAGAGTAAAAGAGTAAAAATATAAGTGAAATGGACACTTTATACGTAGAAAGGGGCACGTATCTGAAGAAAATGGAAACTTATTTTAAAAAAACAGGCGGCGATTTTTCTTTTTCGCGAGATCTTCAAAATTCGCTCAGTGGGGGGGGGGGGGGGGGTTATCGGGGTTCAGTTCCCCTCCATAATTCCCTGACAAGCACCAAAAAAAACTTCATTCTAAAAGGGGGCGCACAATAGAAAAAACGGTGCATCGTCTATGGTCAAAATGCATACTTTTCTTCCAAAAGGGGGGGCACTTCCGGCCCGTGGATCCGCCAATGATTACATCCCATCAAAACTTTAAAGTTGATGGAGCAAGCCAGCTCAAGTTTAAAAACTCACCAAAGAGCAGGGGCGTCGATCCGTTTTTCGGATTCAAGCGCAAGACAGGTATATAGTACCCTTCATGATTTTGTTAACGCCTTTTACCAGCTCCTCCACGTTTACCGTGACGCAGCTGGGGGAAATTAGAGAATTTGCGCGCGGAGCGCGAGGCAAAATTGAAGTCTGATCGTGTAATACCTTTTGTATTTCATTGTTTTGAAGTTTTAATTACCCGAGTTATGCATAATTTTTCCTTCATTTATTTTACACACGATATGTTTGCCCACCCCCGAGGGGGGGGGGGGGGGCAGAGACATGAAACATTGTTTTATCATTGCCAATGTAGTTTGACAATCATCTGTTGGTCTTCCACGATTACAATGCCCAAAAAAACTGTTAATGGAGGATATTTTTGTTGAAAGATGGCCATCTTGCTGTCTCATGGTGTATATCTGTTGCTCTCCCTTCCTTCCTCCACCCCTCTTCCTTTTATCCTCTCTCTCTTTTCTGTCATTCACTCTCCGTTCACCCACCCCTCCATCTCCCCCTTGTTTTCGTATGCTCTCTTTCTCTGTCTCTGAGGCTCTCACATGTCCGATTTCGCGCATATTTCCAATATCTATACTCAAAACTGTTTTTGCAAAGAAAAGTCCTTGTGATATGTACATGCCGAAAATGATACTGCTTCTATCAAAGTAATCCGAAACGATAAAATAATGGTCACTGCATGGAGTACTGGTGTGTGTGTGGGGGTGGCTTGGGAGGGCTGTAGCCGCAGAAAGTTTCAACCACCCACCCCCCCCCCAAAAAAAAAAAGGAAAAGAAAAGAAGTAGTAAAATGAAAGGGAAAGAAAAGGAAAGGAAAATGGAGGAAGAAAAAAAGAAAGAAAAGGAAGTGGAAAAAGAAAGAAAGGAAGGGGAAAGAAAAGAAAAAAAGATAAAAAGATAAAAAACTAAAACCCTTTTGTTTTACCCTGGCAAATTTTTATAAAGATAAGAGTATTGCGTCTTTTAAAATAATGCCTGTTTTGCACGCACTATTTTGTGTTATCACAATTTTCTTACTATAGGAGGGGAACCTTCCTCTTATATAACCAACCCATCGCCCCCTCTTTATAATAGGCTTATAACATCATGAAATTTCTTCCAAAACGGAGGGAAGATTATGTATGTGATATATTATTGAAGAGCAGGGGAGGAGTTCGGGGTATGGAATGGGTGACACGTCCCCGGAAATATTGAAAACATGACAAAATATAGTAAATAACGAGTTATATATATATATATCATGTATACCCTACTTTCATTGACTTCAATCAAAATATAAAAATAATTCTTCATTACAAAATGGAACTATAGGCCTACAGTCAGAAAAAAAGAATGAAATTAATAAATAAAAACAAATTATACCCCTCCCAAAACAAAACATTACCAAAGTCCCCACACACACTTTTTTTCAATAGTTTTTATTCATTTCTATATATAATATAACATTCGTCTTGAATGAATACAGCAAATTACAATCAATAAAAATCATCGAAACAAGGCATATACAACAAAAATATCATTGAATGAAAGGTAATCATTAAAAGAAAAGACGAAGAAAAAAAAAATGCCCCTCCCCTTACCTCAAACAATGAATATCAAACTGTATAACATAATCCATTCTTACTATAGACTCCTCATTCCACAACTTCCATCCCCCTCCACACACACACACACACACGCCCTCCCACACACTCTCACACACATTGATTTGTGGGGAACGGTATTGTTTTCTCCTATTGTATTTTGTACCCCACAAGCACTTCTCCTATATTGTATTTTGGGGGTAACCTCGCTATTCATAAGGACCACTGATTCATAAGGACCGCTATCCATAACGCGTGACTAAATGAATAGCGGTTTTGTATGAATAGCAGTCCTTCTAAATAGGGAGCAAACCATAGACAAAATTAACTCGCTATTCATAAGGACCTCCATTCATACCTATTCATAAGGACCGCTATTCATAACGCGTGTTAAATGAATAGCGGTTTTCTATAGCGGTCCTTATGAATAGCGAGCGGACCCCGTATTTTGTACCCCACAAGTATGACAGAATAAAGGCCATCATTGTGCTCTTTTGTACTCTGTACCCCACAACTGCATGTATGTAAGAGTTCTCACACTCACACACTCACACACACACACACACACACACACACACACACATACACCCACCCACACCCCCTCACACACACTCACCCTCCCACGCACGCCAACACACACACGTGGTTATGGACACGATGAAGACAAGTGTTCTAGCAAAGTTTCACTATTCATAAATGAAAAATTCTGTAACCCGGTCGCTTCGCTCCCTTGTTTAATACACAGATTTTAGATTAAAGAAAATTTATAAGCATTAATAGGCAGATAGGAATCGTCCCCTTAAATTGAAGTCGTATAAAATTGTCTCAATGACGATTTATTGCTGCCTATCTCTATAAGCTAAGTCTAAGAAGAGAGAAAAGAGTGGATATTAATTATGTAGATAATTATTGTCAGCCTATTACAAATATCTTGAAATTACCGATATTTGATTATTTATGAAGTAGAGCAGTGTCTCAAATTACAATGAGGAGCTGCATAAATTGTCCGCTCTCTTTGTCATCGTGTTCATAGTGCTTGCTAGCCATCATCCGATGGGGGCTGCCATTTTCTTTACAAAGTGATGTCAGAGCAGTTCTATTTGTGAGATACCCACTAACCTGTATACTAGCCACAAGACACTCATGATCACCTGTATGACACTAGATTTTCTCATAATACACATTTTTGTAGTCATGTACATTCAAATGAAGATACTTTTATCCTGTCATATAACCTATTTGTGTCAAAATATTTGTTTCAGCTGTTTATTTTGTTAACTTAAAGCAGGATTTGGCATGCACAATTTGTTGCTTGGTGAATGGTCGGACAATGGTTGTCAATTCTTCAAAGAAGTGACAAAGGGCCTGCTGCTGCTCTTAAATATCACCTGTGCGAGACGATGGGTGCCATTTTCCATTGGTGGCTTTAGTTGTACAATATAGCTATTCATTATACAACACCATATCTATTAGACTATTGTGTACAGGTAAATGGACATGTACGGCTATGACATCACGGTTTTTTTCAAAATGGCAGCCCCCTTGCGCTAATATCTAGCATGGAATCTGCAAAATTTACAGAGACTGGTCTCCTTAACGAGTAATCAAATAGGAGTAAATTTCAAGATATTTTGAACAGGCTGACAATTTTCCACATGATTATGAGCTAATGTTTGTTGAGTTTCATTCTCCTTTAGGCTCAGACTTGTATTCACCTGTGTGAATAAAAGTTTCGAACTACAAATGCGAAATTTTCTGTCTCGGTCGCTGTAATAAGCGACCTCGAAAAATGCAATATTTACTAAGGGCGTCTATGTGGAGGTGTCATGGTATATTGGTTCATTCACTGGACTCTCAATCCAAGGGTTGAGGGTTCGCATTTCAGCCTGGCACTATAGCGTCCTTTGGCAAGACATTAATTAATTAATCCACGTTTGTCTCTCTCCACCTGGGGTATACAGTATTTATTCCTTGAAATTCTTTGAAATCTACTGTGCGCTGATTACGACCACCGGAGTTAAAGTCAGGGTAATATAGGTTATCGCACTCTTTTCAGTCAATTTAAAGTAGAACACTCAAGAAAATCACAAATATGGCAATTAATGTATCACTAGAAATTGGGAAGCTTACAGATGGCAATCGTATAAGTTTTATGTCAACTGCGTATATGATGATTATAAAAACAACATAAATAAAAGCTCTTCTCAGCATGTGGAATATCCGAGGATTCGCCAGAAATATAGCGATGTTTTGATGTCGTCATACGAGGTATCGATCCTGCTTAAGCAGACGACGTCCTATAATGAATGAACGTAATTGCAATGCAATTATTTATCAAATTATAAAGAGTTTGGTACATTTAAACATGACCTTATTTCACACCATTCGAAAAGGGAAAGTGAACTGATTCTGATAACTAAAACCGTTTGATTGTAAATACACAGGAGAAGGGTCAATGATCAATGAAATAAACCCCATTTTCAAATTGAAAAGCCCTGCGAATAATAGCTGGATGGTATTCGTTCCCTCTTGAAACGCCGAACATGCCGCGGTGCAAGCAGCTGAAAATACAATGGCGTCTTATTTTGTTTACAAGTGACTGATTCCTTTATTTTTTTAACGCTGCATTTTTCATCAAAATAATACCATACACGAAGTTAAGAGTGAGGCAACAGACTAATATTAAGACTGACGCTAGTCAAGTAAGAGAAATAAGTGAAGAGGAGATGACAAAACAGGCACTGAAAAATGTGTATAATGTTATGGGACATCGTCTGCTTAGACAGGACTCGCCCTCTTGTGTCGTCACACATCTCAGCAGCGTTCAAGGAGCTTTTCAGCTGCTATATCGGGGGCTGTATTTTACCGTTTTATAATTGATAATAATCATTAATTCAAATGTTTCCAAGCTTTAAATTTGGATAACCTTGTTTAATTTATGCCATCTATGCAATAATAAGTATTAAGCCAATATTTAAAATCATCAGTGTTCTACTTTAATAAAACGCTCATTCAATTTAGCAAAACATCATTTACCGCATCTTCTGTCATTCAAAATACATTTAAGAGCTACTGTCTGAGAGAATGCAGGCAGATTTGAAAAAAGTCGGAACATGGGGTCGGCGGATTTCTTTTATATTTTAAAGTTGTGGTATATACAGGGTATATCCTACGAAAATGTTAAAAATTTTATGTTCATAATTTCATTCATAGTTATCCCTATACCCCCTAAAAATAGCCCTTTTTGTATTAAGGACAAACATGAATTTTGAAATTTAGTGCAACTTTCATTCGGAGTAAATGCGATTAGGATTAGACCATTCAAACGAAACTTACAGGATTTTTCCTTATATCCTTCTCCTTACAATTGTTTAGACAATATTCAAAATAAGATGTTGGATCATTCCATTATTGTATCCCCCGGCAACGATTTGTTACTGGGGGTGCTGTGAGCCAAAAAGAAAAAAAGTCCTCAGCATTTTAGTGTCTCTTTTAAGTCCAGAAATCTCTGACAAGCAAAGAAAAAAAATAGGTCCTCAGCATTTTAGTGTCTCTTTTTAAGTCCAAAAATCTGTGACAAGCAACAACAACAACAACAAAAAACCCCGGCTCCCAGGCCTCGGCAGATACTTTGGATTCAGCAGCAAATTTTGCATGAAGGTGTCTCTTGGTATAATCTAAAAACCTATAGTTTTTGGTGGTGCTGCCACCAATGTCCCGTCTTTTATAGGGGTAAAGGTCATACTTTGGAGAATGGCGTGAGTGCACTCTGCAGGCCACATTTCGTAATGGATTTCTTTCAAATTTTGTATGGAGATGTATCTTGGTACAATCTACAAATTTATACTTTTTTGATAATGCTGCCCTCATTGTTCCGTCCTTTATAGATAGGGTCAAAGGTCATAATTATGTCTTTTGTGCGCTCCCACATTTCTTGAGGGATTTCTTTCAAATTTTATATGGAGGTGTGTCTTAAGGAAATCTACAAATCTGTAGTGTTTGTTGATGCTGCCCCCAATGTTCCGCTTTTTATAGGGTCAAAAGTCATATTTTGGTTGCATGCATTCTGGAGGACACATTATTTTGTTGACTGATTTCTTTCAGATTTTGTATGGAGGTCCATCATACTAGTAGATTACTCTAGACCTCTACAGTTTTTGGTGATGCTGCCCCCAGTGTTCCGTCTTTTATAGGGTCAGTGGTCATATTTTAGTGGCTATCTTGTGTGCGCTCTGCAGGTCTCATTTCTTGACAGATCTCTTTCGAATTTCTATAGAGATTCATTATACTCTAATCTACACACATTGTTTTGGTGATGCTGCTCCTAGTGTTGACAATAGTCCGGGTCACTGGCGGCAATCTTTATGCCATCATTTTGATTGAGGGAGGGACGGGGGAGGTTCTTTTTCCCTCCTTCGAATCGCATTGCGCGGCAATTGACATTTCTAGTTACTATAGGGGTGGTGCCAAATTTCCCATTTTCAAGAAAAATTTTCAAAAAAATGCCCATTGTCGGTCATTTTAAAAGTAGTATATCTCAAATGGCCTAACTTTATTAAAGTTGGTTTTGCCATTGAATGTGGGCCAAAGCTAGGTTAATCCATTCCAGCTTTCAAATCCGTTTAGTGGCTTTTATTTTTTGTCACCACCCGCTTAAAGTACAATTTCCGCGAAAAGCTGAAGAAAATGTCGTTTTTTAATGAGTGGTACATTTCTTAAAATTATGAATATTCTACTAAAAAGCAATGGAACTACTGTAAAAAAAGGGTAATTTTATCGTCGTATTTGTATGTTATTTCTTCACATTTGCCCACATATTTTGTACATGTAAACATACCTAGAATACTCAAAGGATGACTCCAAGGGGGAAAATGGTCCCATGTAGACCCTATAGTTATATGTATGCATTTTCATACATAGTAAAAGTGTATTTATGATTATGCCATTCAAACGAAACTTGCAGGATTTCTCATTCCATCCTTCTTCTTAAGATCTTTATAGACAATATTAAAAACAGATTGTTGGATCATTCCATTATTACTTGTGAGGTAACGCCAACTTTCCCATTTTCAAAAAAAATTGAAAAATGCCCATTGTAGGTCATTTTTGAAGTAGTATATCTCAAATGGCCTAACTTTTTAAAAGTTGGTTTTGCCATCGAAATGTGGGCCAAAGCTAGGTTAATCCAATCCAGGTTTCAAATACATGAAGTGTCGTTTTCGACTGAAGTGTACATTTACTTGTAAATTTATGAATATTAAAATCAAGGGAACTATTGTAAAAAAAGATTTTTTTTCGTCTGAAAGATTATTAAATGTTAAGCCTTCAGATTTGCTCAACTTTGAACATGTAAACGTTCCTATAGGGTAGTCAATGGACGCGAACCCAAGGGAAAGATGCATGGTCCCATGTATTTATAACAGAGAAGGTCATTTAGAAGGAATTGTGCAAAAGATAAGAAATAATGTGTATCAGTCCCTTTCAATATTTGGGGCAATGAATTAAACAAGAGACATTTGAATAAATTGGGAGGCCGAAATATTAGGAATATTAGAATAGGAATACACAATTCTTCATTTTCTCATAATGTTTAGTTTGTATAAATCTGAAAAAAATCGGAAAATCGAGTTTGATTGAATTTTTTCTGGAATTACTTAATTGTTATCATTTTATTTAGAATAATTACAAAATCCTTTTACTTGTTTATCCTATAGGCCTAATTGATTATGTAAATTTGGTATGAGTTTATAACTAAAATCCTGCTATCCTCAAAACCATATTCTTTTTTACAATAACTTCCTTTCCCCTTTTTTCGAGTGTTATCAAAACCATACTGTTAATGTTACAGAATCTTAGCTGCACATTTAGTATCATTTCAAAATCTGTAAAATTTTCTCTGAAAAAATCCAGCAAATTCATTTGGGGATGTTCATAGCAGTACTGCTGAATATTGGGAAAAGTCGGAAGTTAGACGCCTCATATGCATTCAACGGAGGACCCTGATCATTGACTCTTGTTTCAATCTCTTTCTTTAGCATGCATGGCTGTTACTTGAATGATTTACATTTTCAATATGAAACATGCACGATAATTAGATTAAGAATTTTTTTCCTATAGGCTTTTATATTGTTTATTTTTGTTTGATTCTGTCCATCCCCTTCAAATTAAACGTTTATTCTAAATTCTTCTTTTTTACCCTACACACTATAGACAAAATTATTAGAAAATTTTGATTTATGACGCAGTTTCATGAATCTCCATGACAAATTATGTGTCTTAACATGATTAAAGATGAAAAGAATTGAAAATAATATACACATAAACCCTGAATTGCATTATGAAACACAAAGTGCTACTTTTTTCTTGTACTGACGGGAATAAAAACCATAATTTAATTCACAACATAATAGATTGTTCACACATATAACCAAAATAACCATAAACAAAAACCTGCATACTTTGCTATTTGAATGGACAGATTTCTTCAAATGTTTCTTGAGATATATTAAAAAGTTTCAGGGGGAACTTACTTTTCTTGGTTGGGTAAATGATGACGAAACGTTTACCGTTTCCCAACACGTAATGCAAAAAAACATCTTTCCAAGTACACGCTTCTTGTTGTTTTATCTTATTTCTACATTATTTTCTGTTCCGATAAATGATATCTAACCCGTTAGTTTGAAATTTGACGTTTTTTATTGCAATGTTCGTACTTGTGGAAAATGATATTAGTGGTTTGTTTCATTTACGGAATTGGGAACCCCATTCCATTTCCGTTATTACAAAACTTCGGATTAACGAGCCTTCAGAATTCAGAAGTTTTGATTTAATGAACTTTTGGATCAACGAACCTTTGGAATAATAAAAACTGGATAAACGACATGTAACCATTTAAATATTATTGTCGTCGACTTGAATTGCATTAATATTCACCATTGCATAAATTATGCTTTCTGTCCAAGTTTGCACAGGTTTGGTGGAATATAAGGTTAAAACTACTTTATTACTATATTTTTCCATAAATTTCTCATATTGTTAAATATGACAACGTGAAAATCTTTATATATATATATATATATAAGATGCGGAGCATAATTCTGTATCAAGACTTATCAAAAGTGAAATTACGAAGGCACTCTATATATGAGCAGGTATTGGGTAAATCAATGGGGAATCTAATAGATTAAACTTTCTTTGTTCAAAATTTGAACACTGGCATGTTTTAAAGCGCATCTTCACATAGGTAGAGATGATTACTAAATTCTTATAATAAAATATCAAAATTAGTATATAATTAAGGCATCCTGTGACCAAGACATTCCTACATTAGTTAACAGGAGTTAGGTCATTGATATTGGATCTACTGAATTATCAGAGCTTGAAATTTGATTATCTTTTATTGAATAAAAAAATGTTAAAATTGGCATATTTTAAGCACATTAATAATTATGAAAGATGGCATATCTTAGGTGTATTTTTACATAACAAGTATATTACTCCACACTTTTGAAATCAGTTACCGAAAGAAGTAATACATGAAGGCACTCTGTGACCAAGTATTGATTAAAAATAGATTAGGTCATTCGTATTAGCCTAAGACGAATTAATGTTAAAGTTAGTGTCTTTTTCTTGCAAATTTTCCAGAATGCGAAAATTGGCATACTGTAAGGATACGTTAATATAAATACAAAAAATACTCAACAGTTTTAAAATTGAGATATCGAACATAGCGCTATGATGGCCCAACATGCCCAAGTATGATTTGAAAATACACTGGGTCACGTATTATTTTGTTTGTCAACGTTAGCATTGAAAAACCCTTTTTTTTTAATTGTCAGAAGTTAAAAAATGGTTGTTTTTAACAGACACGTGCATAAAAGTGTAAGACACTCCACACTTTTGAAATCATAAATCAAAAGTGGAAATGTGAAGACACTCCCTGACCAAATATGAGCTCATAAAAAGTTGGGCCATTTTTGTTATACTCTGTTGAATTTACCGTAAAATTGCGTTTTCTCAAATTTCTCAAAAATCGAAAAAATCAGAACATTCCAAGTAAAATTATCACCATTTAGTCTTATCATTTATAATTCAATTCTATATCAGAGGCACTAACAAGGTAAAGATAGTTTGTGGCTATAAAGTTTCAAAAAGATAGGGTCATTTTACCCAGGTGAAATATTTACGTAAAGTTGGGCGCATTTTGGGGTGGGGTGGTAAAATCACAGATGAGAATGGTGGAGCGGTTTCATATAGCTATTTTTGAAAATGCTTCAAAGCATTTGATCAAACTTTGAAATATGAGTCCAATTTTCCGACCCCCATCTTCCGACCCCTGCCTGATTCTCTGACAGTAGCTCTTAAGTCATTCAGTTATCATTCAAATTAATTTCCGTGCATTCAAATTAGCACGTATGTAAGAATCATTCAAATTCATCGGCAGAAAGGACACCTCGGGCATTCAATACACCTGTTTACTAAGTTATTCAAATTTTATGCATACCTTTGAAACAAAGGTTGTTCTTGACAACCTGAAAGCTTGCCAGAGGCTTGTCAGACATAGCAACAAGTAATGTATGCAAACTGGATTCCAAGTATTGTAGTTCATTCATTAATAACAGGTTAATGGAATACCTCGTTACTAGGTCCCCAGGAAAGAAACATCCATAAATTTGAACACTTAGTAAACAGGTCTATTCGCAAATGGGCAGTCAAATTTGGAACATGTTCATTCAATAGACCTGTTTACTAAGTGATTCAAATTTTATGCATACTTTTGAAACAAAGGTTGTTCTTGACAACCTGAAAGCTTGCCAGAGGCTTGTCAGACATAGCAACAAGTAATGTACGCAAACTGGATTCCAAGTATTGTAGTTCATTCATTAATAACAGGTTAATGGAATACCTCGTTACTAGGTCCCCAGGAAAGAAACATCCATAAATTTGAACACTTAGTAAACAGGTCTATTTAACACGCAAGTTTTAACCCCCCTGTTTTGTTTATAATTCCCCTGAATAAGGCTGATTTCTAATTTAATTTCCTTTTTGAGTCCATAATAAAGTAGACCTCATTGTCCTGTAGGCTACTAATTCTTGTAAATTTTAAAGGATGGATTGCATTCTGTAGATTTCCCAAAGCCACGCAAGTTGAGGAATAAATATACCTGAAGGGTTAATTTGAAAATATAGGCCTATATACTTTGAACAAGAAAATGCATGCACCTAAGCATAGGCGACAATCGCCCCGAGGAAGGAGTAGACAGTATCAGAAAAACAACATTCCCTTTTAGTAAACGAAGAAGCTTGACTGGGGAAGAATTTTTAATTTGTAAACAAATCTTTCGGCATATTACTCCCAGTGTTAAAGGAGAATTACGCTCAAAAATAAAGACGATAGTGTTCAAAGGTGTTATTTATTCCTACTTGTTAGACTATATGGCTTCGCGTCAAAATATACGAGATCGGTACGAATCAATTTTTTTCTGAGCAAAATTTACCATCTGCTAGCAATATGTATCGTCTGCTAGCAGCACATGGGGGCTGCCATTTTGTTTATGTGTACAAGAAGATTTTCTTAATCCAAATGCTCAATTGCCTTTTTCAAAATTAAAAACCCATTTGAGATTAAAAATATAGAATAGATATGTCAATTTATTTTTAAACTGAAGATTTCCTTATATATTTCTGTTGAAAATCGATATTCGCTTAATAGAAATCTATTTTCTCGATACTGGACGTATGGGACGGAGCAAATTAATTCAAATTTTATGGATGCTTCTTCCCTGAGCATCTATAGCGGCAAACTATGCATTCACCTGCTTTCGGATAATGGACTTGAAAAGTCAGAATGCATGCTGCATATATTATGTTCTGCTCTGTTTGGCAAACCCCCAAAAATAGATTTTTGTTAAGCAAAACCAGACAATTTAAAAGTATCATTATAAAGATTTAATTTTTATAATACATGTAAACACCCACTTTATATTTTCCGTCACATATGGGATTTTAGGTAATGAAGGTCATTCAGAAAGAAGAGGATCTTGGGTATTTGATTCTAGTTCGTCGTGACTTGGCCGTGAACCAGAATAGCCTGGTGGTTAAGTCGCTGCCCGGCAAGCAGTAGATGACAGGTTCGAATCCCACTGGTTCCAATTTTTTCTGACTTGTGTTTTTCATTACAGATCGAGCACACGATCTTTAACACTGGGAGTAATATGCCGAAAGATTTGTTTACAAATTAAAAATTCCTCCCAGTCAAGCTTCTTCGTTTACTAACCATTGTCCACGGCGGACCATTTGAATATTAATGAGTCAGAAAGAAGAGGATCTTGGGTATTTGATTCTAGTTCGTCGTGACTTGGCCGTGAACCAGAATAGCCTGGTGGTTAAGTCGCTGCCCGGCAAGCAGTAGATGACAGGTTCGAATCCCACTGGTTCCAATTTTTTCTGACTTGTGTTTTTCATTACAGATCGAGCATACGATCTTTAACACTGGGAGTAATATGCCGAAAGATTTGTTTACAAATTAAAAATTCCTCCCCAGTCAAGCTTCTTCGTTTACTAACCATTGTCCACGGCGGACCGTTTGAATATTAATGAGTCAGAAAGAAGAGGATCTTGGGTATTTGATTCTAGTTCGTCGTGACTTGGCCGTGAACCAGAATAGCCTGGTGGTTAAGTCGCTGCCCGGCAAGCAGTAGATGACAGGTTCGAATCCCACTGGTTCCAATTTTTTTCTGACTTGTGTTTTTCATTACAGATCGAGCACACGATCTTTAACACTGGGAGTAATATGCCGAAAGATTTGTTTACAAATTAAAAATTCCTCCCCAGTCAAGCTTCTTCGTTTACTAACCATTGTCCACGGCGGACCGTTTGAATATTAATGAGTCAGAAAGAAGAGGATCTTGGGTATTTGATTCTAGTTCGTCGTGACTTCGTCGTGACTTGGCCGTGAACCAGAATAGCCTGGTGGTTAAGTCGCTGCCCGGCAAGCAGTAGATGACAGGTTCGAATCCCACTGGTTCCAATTTTTTCTGACTTTTGTTTTTCATTACAGATCGAGCACACGATCTTTAACACTGGGAGTAATATGCCGAAAGATTTGTTTACAAATTAAAAACATTCCCTTTTGTTGTTTTATTCTGATCGAACTATTTATATAGGTAATATTATAGGGTAACTTTTAAAACCCTTCTTTAGAAGATGAGGTTTTTCTTTATCATATCCTGAATGAAATAGCGGTATAAGAGCTTTCATTTGTCTTCTTGTCTTCTAACACTTAGTGTGTCCTCAATTACAAATAAAATAATTATATTTGTAAGTTTTCTCTCGCGACCTACAGAAAAAAATGAATAAACCTTTATTCGCTCAAACGATGGGATCTTCAAAATTCGCCATAACCAAAAAAACATGTAGGTCCTATATCTTGAATGGCAAATATCATGTCAAATACCTAATACAAGACAATTGAAAATATCACAAAATAATGTTGTCCGAAAATTTCTAAATTGAATGCTCAACACGCTGAATTGAATGCTCCAATATGAATTCGAATGCAGGAACGGGTTTGCTGCGTGATCACGTGACCATGCGATGCTAAATTGAAGGCTTTATGAAATTATGTGCGTGACCTATATGAACTTGAATGAAAAGAGTGTTAATTTGACTGCCTGAAATGTGAATTTGAATGCTTTCTAGATGGATTCGAATGCACAGATCATTAATTTGAACTGCCGAATAGCACGGCAAGGCGAAAATCGTTTAAAATTGAATGCTCTTAAAATGAATTTGACTGACAAAGTTGCGAAATTGGCCGGGAAACCTATTATATCCAAACCTCTGGAAGCGCAAACGCATCGGAACGTATAATCTTAACGTGATATGCGCTATACAAGAAATGATTATTATTATTATTATTACTATTACAGCATTATTTCCTACGTTATGGGGAATCCTAACAATGTGGTTTATTCCGTCACAATAGAAATTCGACGTTACGGGGAAAGAAACCGTGCGTTCAGGGGAATGCTAACAATATAGGCTAAGATAAAAAGATTCCCCCTATTATAACGCTGAAAAAAGAGTTATTATTATTATTATTATTATTATTATTATTATCATGAAATTATTATTATTGTTATTGTTGTTATTGTTAATAATGTTATATTATTATTATAAGTGTAACATTCATTTTCGTGCAGGGTCAACCCCCCATTATTGTCGCCTCATAACGCCACAGATAATGGTCCTATTTACCCAGGGTATAGCCTCATCAGGAATGCTCTTCCGAGGGTCATTATAGTTACCAATAAAAATGATACATGTACCCAAAAAGATTCTGCATGATCCATCCTATACCCTGAAATAAATGAGAACGAATAATTTCATTTGAATTTAAATGAGTTTTCCTACTCTGTATAGACTCAGCGGAAGATTGATTTGGGAGTAGCTCGAGTCAAGGGTGCTCTGACATGCAATATTGTGAAGCACAATCATTGTCCTATCGGAAGTCTGATGAGAAATCTATGCCCGTTATTTTTATATTCTGTTGCAACTCGTTGACTTAGGGATACTACTGAATCTATTAGAGAGGCGCTAATAAGCCTTTCTCATTTTAACCATTCTCATTTTATCAGATGAACTTTCCTTTTGCTCTTTCATACATATATGATTGACTTCTATAATTATTTGCAACCTTCCCCATCCCACAAAATTTTCCTTGACTTATCGCTGGCTCGGCATCCCTTTAGGTTAGCCTTTTCCTCCAACACCCCCCTTCCCCCAAGAAAAAGACACCCCACCAGTGGCGTATCTAGGGGGAGGGGCAGGGGGCACGTGTCCCGGGCGGCACTTGGAGGGGCGCAAAAAATCAAAAGAGAGAGAGAGAAAAAAAAAAAGGGAAAATGAAGAAAAATCACAAAAGGATTATGCGCCCCCAATCGGTATAGGATAAATGCATTAGATATTATTTTTTGAGGGTTCAAAATGCGAACATTTTCTAAAGCTCGGTCGTTTTTCTCCCTCGTATAATTATTGTCTTTTAGGATCTCGTAATTTCGCGCCCCCAGTATATAGTTTTTATTTTTTAAATAGTTTTTTTTAAGAGTTCAAAATTCAAAAAATAAAGATGTAATTTCGTTGCTTTCCTCGATCGCTATCGTAAGTTTCATCTGCCTCTTGCCAACTTTGCGCCCCCAATCATGCCAATATAATGCATAAGACAGCATTAATTTGCAGAGGTTTAACATTTAAAGAAATCTCAACTTCCAGTCCATTCGCTGACTTCCTCGACCATTTCTCAAAGGTTTTCGTTTATATTTTGCTCCCAATTTGATATAGAATGGAGTGAATAGAAAACCGTTTATCGATGTACAAATTTCGAACTTCTCTACCGCGTAGTTGCAGTGGTCAGGTACAAAACTTCCTGGGTAAAATGCGCAAGAAATGTGCTTTTTAGGGTAAAAATGCAAAAAATTTGCGGCTTGGTCGCTTTGTTCCCTCTCTGTAGAATAATGTAGACAGGTTTGGACACTGGAGGGGGCGCAACTTCTTTATTTGCCCCGGGCGCCATAATCCCTATACGCCACTGCACCCCACGACTTCTCCCCTCGTTGTCATGTCCATCATTTCCTCCTTTCACTACAGCCCCCTCCCTCCATCCCGTCATTCTCTCTCCCTCCCTTCCTCTCACCCTCTCTCTCTCGCTCTCCCCAGCTCTTCATGTCACTCATGTACAAAGCAGCGCGCTTTTGATCAGAAAACATCTGGAACCGGTGCGTTGGAAATGCGCTGTTCGGTTGAATAGTAAATTACAATAGGACACGTGCCTGTCGCAAACTGAATTTGAGGGCCTGTTATTGTGAAACAACCCTAGCTTATAACCTCAGCCAGCGAGCTGGCAATAAAGCACGATGGCTCAACATCTTGAAATCGGATTTTGCCATCCCTCTTTTTTTTTCTTCTTGGTGGTTTCCTCCATCATCTACTTGCATGTGGACTTGTCCATGCCCACCGCTTTCGTTTCGGCTTGAGCCATATCACCGTCAAGTTTTGAAGTACACAGGAGCTATGATCCTGAGCAGATGTGAAAGCCAAAAGGGAGCAAAGATTAGTTGTAATTTTCAGGCGCTTTATAATATATGAGAAAATAAAATGCAAGCAAAATAATAATGATGATGATGTTAAGAAAAAGAAAAAGAAAAGAAGAAGAGAAGTGAAAAAAAGGAGAAAAGGAAAAAAAAGAGTAATTATAATAAAAACATTCAATATGATTGTATGTAATGATTGTACAAATGATTCCATCCTTCCAACAATAGGAAAATGAGAATTGACACAGTTTTCTATGACAATTGACAAAATTGATATTTGGAGCTTTTTACCAAGGTTTAGACTGGCTAAGCTTGGAAAAAGCAATACTATAAATACACCTCCTGCTGGCACAGATTTGTGCCTGGTTGCTAAATGTCATTTCATATCATTCCATACAATGTACTTGTGCTATAATTTAGGAACTACATGTACATGTACATGTATAACTTTTAAAAATTGCAGTTCTCTGCTATGCCACCCTGTGTCATAAACCAAGTGTAAAGCATTATCACTGATGATGAAAAGAATACATGTAATACCGGTATTAGGACACAGTAAGCCACATGTATTTATTAATAGTTGATCATAGATAATTTGCTATAGTTGTCTGTTGTAACTTGATTATAACCAGTGAAAATGTATTTACTTTAGGAAGATTATGAGCAGAAACATTTGAAATCATCAGACTGTGTATTCTATAGGAATGAGTGTAAGTTGGTTGCACAATTTTCTTTGCCCTGTTTTCATTTTGTAGAATATTAGTCAGGGTCTGTACAGATTATATTAATCTGACCTGAGATTAATTCTAACAAATTCCAGTGATGATCGAATTGTATGAATTTTGTCATTGTTAGCTTGATGAAACAAGAAATCGTCAAAATGCAGCATAATGTACATAGCTGCTCCAGCTATAATTTTGCACATTTACATATCTTTGCATATATATTGTTCATACCATACATTACTACTTATTTTATAATAAACAAACCTACATAAGGCCTGATTTTTCAGTTAGAGTGCGAATTTAATCTACAAAAGCAAATTGCCTAAAAATTTGAATTTTTTAAGGTCTTGGCCAAAGACTGTGATCATAGCTGCCGCGAAGCAGTACACAAACCCATGGCGCATGCATACACTGTGGGCGGATCAGATTTATTATACACAAATTACGTCTATTAGCTGGGGACTGACTATACGGGCAAGGAGTGTTGCGAAGTTTTACGACGCTAATGATTTATCTGTCAACCATTGCTTGAAAGACTTTCTAATTTTACAGTTTATTTCTTGATCGTGAAAAGGAATATCTGTTTGTTGAAATACTGGATATGGTCTTCGGAAAACGTTGACTTTTACCGAAATGGCGGGGGAAGTTCGTTCGCGAAACGAGAGGCGACTTGCACCAAGTAATGCTCATCGTAGCCGCGGTGATCTCTCCGTGTGTTATGTGTGCGGTGCACACAGAGCGAACTGTCAGCTGCGAATTCGACCGTTTGCTAATGAGCCTTTCTTTCCCTTTTTGGAGCATCATGAAGCCGCTCCTGGGAGTTTTATCCACTCAGACGGTATCGTAGATTCATGTCGTGTTTGCCATGCTTTTCTCATTCAACAATGGGTAGCATTTGACAAGAATAACACTCCTATTCCGAAGCGGTTGTATTGGTTAAAACGCGCCGACTCTGCCGGCCAGATACGCAAGCTCGACCCGCAAGTCATCCCTACCCATCATTCCGCCCCCATGCGAGAGGAATTATATTCCAGACTGAATTTTCGGAATATTCCTGGATTATCCACCCAAGAGGAAAGTGGAAGAAACAATGGGATAATCGAGCCAATATCTACAGTATCTACTTCTAACATCAATGGTGATTCTACAAAGCGAAGGCATATCTTCAACAGCTGGGACATTGAAATTCCCACAGTTGCCATTTGCTATGGATGTGGGGTCTCTGTTCCTCAGCAAGCTGTTCGTGTTGTGCACACCAGTCACTGGTCAAAGTCAGAATCACCCTATTTCCCTTGCATTCTGGGCCATCCAGCACCAAGCGAAGCTAGACCTGTTGATCAGTTTGGTCGTGTCCTGATGTGTGAATCATGTGCTGGGTACCTTCTGCGTCAGTGGCAAGCACAGGAGCTTGAGAATGTACCACTCCATGAGAGGGTGTACCACCTCAGGTCCTCTTCAGTCGGTAGTGCTAGTGCCAGTGGCGATGCCTCTTCTGCTGTTAAAGATAATTCAGCAATTACACGCACCAATTGTTATCTTTGTGGGATCAGTCTGATGATGTCTGACACACATATTATTCGATCTCGGAAGTTCAGCTCCATAGACCCCTTCTATCCATTCTTGGAGAAGCATGTCGGTGCTTCTGGAGCCTTGCACCTCAGTTCAGATGGAGGTGCTAGAGTTTGTGGAGCTTGTAACACAGACCTTGATGAACAATGGAATGCCCACGATGTGATGGGAACCCCAATGGACAAGCGTGTGTACCGCATCCCAAATCAGAGCGGAACAAAGACTGCTGCTGCAGGTAGCCATAAATCTGATGACAATAAGGCAAGAGGAGAAGAGAAAGTGCGCAAACACAAGTATGAGGTGTGCTACTTGTGTTCAGATATCACAAGTACTACTGGAGCAAAGCCTGTTGGTACTGGACAGCAGTCCAAGGAGGAAGTTGATGGTGATGGAGGAGAAGATTCAATGAACTTTCCCTTTCTTTTGAAGGTGAAAAGGCCCCATAAAGCACGAAAGGTAGATAAGGCTGGTAATGTCCTTGTCTGTATCCCATGCTACGATCATCTTGACCAGCAGTGGAAAGCATTCCAAAAGCAAAATATTCCACAGGAGGAAAGGCAGTACCTGGTGAGGCCTCGGAACTCTGAAGACATATCCAAAGCTGCTACTTACTCCAACAGATCCATCAGCCCAGCAGTGGACACTGCCAAGCAGGATTCTGTATGCTTTCTCTGTGGCACTCTGTGTAAGCCTAGAGACCACTACAGGCTTCACTCCTTCCCCAGACGAAACCAACAAGACCACCAAGAAAGTATTCCCTTCTTCCCCTTCCTCATGAAGCACAGCCCTGCCCTGAATGCCACTCCAATCAACTCTGATGGGATAGCATCCGTCTGCAAGTACTGTTATGTCAATCTCAACACCCAGTGGCATGACTATGAAAAATCATCTGACTTTGCTGACGGCAATAGATGGCTGCGGGGATACAACGTGACAGGGTTTGTCTGTTTCATCTGTGCACAGAATGTGAAAAGAGAGGACATTCACAAAGTCAGTGTAAAGGAATATCCCTGTCTTTTGCGCCATGAGCGACCCCATGGAGGCATCATTCTGGAGGACAATAGCTTAGTCATCACCTGCCCAACCTGCGATGTGTCTCTTTACACCCAGAAGGCTGCATTTGATCACCTTGAAGTTCCTGAAGACAAGAGAGCCTATCAACTCACTCATTCCCTGGCTTCTACAAGTGAAGGAAAAGAGGTAAGGTCTTAAATGTATGCAAGTTATTTATTTAATTTGACAAAACAATATTGATCACTATCCCCCCAACAATTACATTTGTCTTTCATTACAGGTAACTTCCTGTAATAGTCCATTCAAAATGCCCCTATATACATGTATGTTCTGATTTATTTAACATACCACACATAGCAAAAGCCATCGACGCAAGTCTGTGCTTGCTTTTTTAAGTTGCAGTATAGTATTTCTCTGCATGCAAGATCTGACTGTGAACAGTGTGAAGCTGGAAAATGTAGAAATTGTGTTTATTTAGTGTATGAGAATCATTTAACATTTAACAAAAAATTCCTTCAAAAATGTTAGTGGTTGGTTCTATCTTGAAGTTGATGATAATATGCAACTGCTGCATATTTCGCTCTCACTCAAAAGTTTATGCTCCCGAGACGATATTGAGAAATCATGATAATCAGTAAATCAAAACCATAAATGAACGTTCAGTTTGTGACCCAGGTGCATTTCTGTAAACATAATTACTATCTTGTTAGGTATACTGTACATGTCATCTGACATACCAGACAGAGATTCTGAACTCAAATGCATTTCCATGGAAACCATTTGTGCTCCAGATGTAGCTGAGATGCCTGTAATCTGTGGTTTAATATTAATTTGTTATTTTATCAGTTGGGCAGCTTCCGATATTTTTCTTTAAGTGTCACGCTCTGTTGAGGAGCTGTTGGTTCACTTTGTAATTGCTTCATGTTGTTACTATGGATACAAGAAGCTACAGTACCTATCTTATCATGAGTTGCTTGAATGCTTCAGTTCATTCATTTCATTATGTAGCTTACTACATGTAGCTTCCATTTGATTGGAAAATAATGCATGTTTTTAACAAAAAGAAAACTATAGGGTCTGGAGCACTCATAGGCCCATGCCTATGTGGGACTATATCAAATATTCACTGTTGCAGTAGTAAAAAATAGACAACAAAATTGCTTAGCAAGCTTTAATTTTCTTAAATTTGCTGGATTACCTGATTCAGGGACTCTTCAACTCTTCAATAGACCCCTTTTACACTGGATTCCGAGACTGGTCTCGGGTAGGTTTCGTAACTTGTATATGGGACTACACATGCAATGTAAGATTTGTGTAGTCCCACACAAGCAAGGTAAAAAAACCTGCCGATTTTCTTTTTTCTTTCTTTTTTATTCATTCAATTTGTACAATCTCAGTTGATCCTGGAAGGTAACCCCTTAAGTCTTTCAGTGCCGATGTCACGTATACACTGTATGTGACAGATAGACTTGTCATTTTCATTCACCAATTGCTCAAACACAGGAAAGGTATACTGTATGGTGTTCAATGCATATCAAAATGTTGAGCGTAAATCAAGCATTCTGAATATATGAATATGCTACCATAGAAAACTTCAGAGAAAATTTCAGATTTTTAAAAAGATAATTCCGAATTTCAACATTAAACAATAGTAAACAAATGAGAAACCAAAAATAATGGACAAAATAGAAACTCAAATGTAATTTTCAATAACTCTTATGTATAAAGTTGGGTAAAGTAATAATGTTTGGTATCATAAGAAACGGTAATAAATTTCCTACCAGTTATGTACACAATATTCAGTGAAATAATAGATGGTTAATGAAATGCAGACATTTGAAAATTAAGCATTGATGACATTTTCGTAAATTTTAAAGAGAGCTAAACCCCTTGGCACAGTAAGAGTTAATAGCAAACTCCGAGGGTGGTTTGTATGGCTCACAGTATGTGAGAAATGGTGATATTGAGATCTAGTTTTTTTGTTGATATCTACCTCCACACACAGTATTATATGGATCCCATGTACAGCTCCGTAGGCTAGTACCAGATTGATAAGCCAAGGAGCTTGTACAGCTAGTGTAAACCCACGATTACCAGAGACCACTCATAGCTACATGTACACTGTACATGACTATACTTCGCGTGTAGAATCTAGGCAGTCATACACCTCAACACTTTCAAACACCACTGTACAAAAGTCACCAACATTCACTCAAAATTGGCATTTAATTTACAAAAACCGACCCTAACATATCCAAGAAATACAATAAATTCAACTCACTGATGTTGGAAAAGATAATTCCAAAAATGAAATCCGTAATTTACTGTCGAGTCATTGTGTACATTTCCTGGTTGCTGCGGGCGCTGACATCTCCCCCCCCCCCAAAAAAAATGTTGTCGTTAAAAATTTGGTCCCTGCAAAGTCCTGATTTTCTGTGTGTGCGATCGTAGAGCTCGATGTGCGCTTGTGAGCCTGAGTTTCTCTGTGGACAAAAATTTTATTGGCCGATTTTTAGCTAACCTACCCGAGACTGGCTTGTATGCTGCTAGCACGTGTGGAATGATTGCGTCATCGCAAACACGCCGCTCGCTAAGTACAGTCCGCCCACGCCCATAACGTCTGCAAACAGAAAGTCTCACTTGAAACCTGTCTCTGGTGTAAACGCACAAAAAGCAGTCTTGGGGCACCCGGAGACTCCTTACGATTTCGGTGTAAAAGGGATCCCAATATTTGGGTCAGGCTTTTGGACACCAGTCTCAGGGCGCCCCCCAAGACTGGTCTCTGGTAACTATTTCGGTGTAATGGGGGTCTTAATTTACTACTAATTTGGGGTTTCAGAGTTGAAAGTGAAATTTTAAATAATTATATTTCTCTCATGTATGCATGATCTAGACTTGACCAATTCCTGTTTTACACAAAACACATTTAAGCCTATTCACCCATAAAAGCTATTGTGGAGTACAAGGTTATCTTCAGATAAGCTTGTACAATGTATAAGTGGGTCTGGAGAGGAGATGATAATTTGTGACTATACATGTACACCAATATAGCAGTCCCTATTCCATTATTGGGCTACAGTTGACCACTTAAAATCCTCAGAAATGTTTATATTCATCATGCAGATATTGTCTGATAGCAGTAAGAAACAAATGTACAGCAAAACGTATGTGGGATATCCCAGAAGATCAACAGCCTGCTAGACCGAAAATGTTGAATGAACCCTCAGAAAAGTTGTTGTAAGGCCCATGAGACTGACAGTGGTCTTATGGACTCTCTCTCTCATGTTGGCTGTAGTCGAGGCACATTACTGTCATCTTTTCAAATTTATGAGTGATGACATGCATCTGTAGAATACATGTCCATCTGAAAACATTTGGATAACAACATCTATTTTTACAAGGGGGCAAGGAGCCTTCTATGGCAATGCATAGCAAATCATACTAGATACAAACCTTGCAGTGCACACAAAGGGGCTTTGAATGTAAATGTACATGTAGTCTGAACACCTATTGTAAATGAGTAGTTAGGATTCACACCTTTTGTAAGTGAGCATTCTGGCAGCAAATCTGGCTTTTGTGAAACTTTCTACTCTACATCTGGTGTAACCAAATCTTAAATACATACATGTACATGTACCAGTTCTACCTGCAGGTGAGCTTTGAATAAGAATAAAGGGGAAAGTTACTATCACTACTCATGGATATTCATACTGTCTTTAAATAGACCTGTTTACTAATGTATTTCTCTCCAGAATCCTTAGTTACCAACTAAATGTATTTAGTGCACCTATGCATAATGGCATCTCTATGGATGGATCCATTTTGCATATATTAGTTGGTGCTATGTCAGGAAGTCTCTGGTAAGCTTTTGAGTGGTGAAGAGAAACTTTAAAGAATTATGCATAAAATTAACAGGTAAACAGGTCTATTGGCAAAGTATGTGAAGGTCATAACAAGAGTACATCTCTCTTTCTCTCCCTCACTTGTTTTTCTTTCACAAGAATAAATAAACCTTGCAACTATTGTAAAGCTTAATTATGAATTATATTGTATAATTTTTCAGTAATAAATCATACATACTGTATGTGGGTTACAAAATATGCTCTGGAATTTCAGTTGGGACAGACAATATTCTTGTGTCGATGATTACATGTACATGTACATCAGCCCTCAGTTTTTGTGCTTTGATTTTTCAAAAAGTGAGAATACATATATTATGTACATGTACATGTAGATGTAGTTAAAAATTCAAAGCAATGAAAGCACTACAGTGTATGTCATAATACTACAAATACATTTTACATCCTTAACCTACAATGTACACACTTCAGTCTGATATGAGTTTCAGCTTTTCAGTTATTGACAATAAAAACTTTCAAATAGTAATACATGTGTTTTGTTTTACATCTTCTATGTTCTTGTACACCATAGAGACATATTATTTTTATGTGAATTGTTCACGATGAATTGTTTATGATGCATATTGGCTGTATACTAGTCAATCACATCAATATTGTAATGTGTTGAAACATAAAGAAATTTCCACTTGGGTTAGGCTCCTACATGTATATTGCTGTCAGTTTGTTAGTTGTATCCCTACTCATATAGTATTTTTTAAAGTAAAGATTTTCACATTTTCTTTTTAACCTACCCCTTGAAAACAAGTTTATAGCATTTATGTAGAATGTAACTTCTATTCTGATGATTCAGTTTGTAAAATAAAAATTTATTTTGATATCAAGAATTCCATTTTACTTGAAAGTATCCTTGTCATGTACATATATATATGATGTTGACCTTAACTTGTCATATTTATGAGGATGATAATGACCTTTGCCACAGGTTCAACTTAATTGCTCCACAAGCATCTGTGTAGTGTGGAACTATTCATTTCTACACACCAAAAAATAACAAGCCAAGGTGTGGTTTGTCACACTTTTTCTGCTCTTCATTCAGTGACAAAGCTTTCGTTTTCTTGGGAAAAATCAACGAAATCATATCTGCATGGTGATTTATGCTTTGACAGTTAACGGCCCTCCTTTTGGAAGAGAGGAGATTGACAGGGAAGTTTAGAACTCTGAAATCCCCTTTGACCTTTGTAAATATACAATCTCTCAGACTATTGGCAGCCAGATGGAATGGGAGGCCATTTATTTCATGGAATTAAATAAACATTCCCAAAACATGTGGAATGTACATGTTCATATTTTCAACTCCAAGTACATGATGAAGTTGTTTGTATTACAGTGTATTTTCAAAGCACTACAGATTTGGCATCAGATGATGCACGAGACTTTAGACTAAGTATAACTTCATGATCCCTTTTCCAAAAATAATATCTGCAGCGAAAGTCCAGGAGGGTTAAGGAAAACTCAAACTTTACAACCTATATATCTGAGTTGAAGTAGAACAAATTGAGTAAACTTTCATGAAAGTTTTTGCACTTAGAATGTGTGTAATCATATTCTTAAATACACAATGGTTTTGCATGCAAAAATGAAATACAATACTCTCCTTTTTCTCCAAAGGATTAGGGATATATTTCTCTCACATTTCTGCTCTAAATGAACATCTACATTTGTATTAAGGGTAAAATTAAACTGAAAACTTTTGCAAATTTTGTTTTGAAGGATGGCTGTTTTTGTGGTGCTTCAAGAAACTTTTTTAAATTGCCAAAATTTTGTATTCTATGTTGCAATTCAGAAGCACTCACAAATTTGTGACATTTTCTGGTTGCACTGTGATGTGCTATCTCTTATTTAGGAAAGGGTTATATTTTGATTAATTGTGAGTACTAAACAATAGATAAAAATAGGATGTACAATTAAATTTTGACTAATTTGCCAATTTGTGTGATTCCCAATTTCTAATTCATGATGTTACAATAATTTTCCCAATTAATTATTTTTTAATTTTAAAATTTCTTAAGACTTTCACAGATTATTTTTGCTTTTATCCAAAAGAACTTGTTCAAATTTAGGTTTCTGTTTAATGTCTTATTCATCTCGGGCTAAGTATTGATTTTTTTTTAAATCAAGTGGAATCATTCATCTTAGGAATCTCATATATAAAAGTAATCTGCCCTTTATAAATGATGTCTACATATCTTATTATCTTATTATCTATGTAATCTCTCACAGACATACAGTACAAGTAAGCAGAATACAAATTGAAAACCTTTGATTATGAATATATTGTGCATACAGAGAATAGTCCCTACTCCCTAATCTTCATTTCAATTTCACATTACTTCTTTATTTATGGTGCATATTTAGTTGAATACTCCCATCTTAAGTGCTTGATTTTCAATTACTGATAAAAAGCACACCATAGCTTACATCCTGGTCTTACATGTGCAATGTAGACATCATTAATTCTCATCTCCCTTTTTTTCTTTGATGACTAATGTCTCTCTGCTCCTGCTTCGCTGAAAAAGAGGATGCAAACAAAAATGTAGGCCCAATTATCTACTCAACACATTTTGAGTAGCAGTGCGTGGCCGAGAAATTGCTAGAGGGGTCGCCGCGACAACCAGCTGTGGATATAAGGTGGGGGATGGGTATTGATCAAGAAGAGCATTATGAATATTGAGAGACTGGTGTGATGTGAGCAGTCGAGGGAGCTTGCCGTGATCATGTGATAGTTTGACATGTGTGCCATGACAGATTTTTCTATTAATGTGCAAGAATTGGCATGAATCGAGTGAGCCTGTTTTGTTCTGGGTTATTAGCCTATAAAGAGAAGATTTGCCTCATAGTCATACAGCACAATACTGTATAAATATGTTTGAGAATATCTCAAATTTTAAGAATGATTACAAAGTCTAGACTTTGATGATATGATTACAGAGGTCTTCTTTGATAAAGATGATATTCAGAGAGAGAGAGAGAGAGTGAGATTGCAGAAAGCTACTCAGAAACTAGAAATTGATAGAGAGAAAGAGAGAGAGAGAGAGAAAAAGAGTATCGAGAAAGAGGATAAAAAGTATTTAAAAAAATATGGAATTCATGTTAAAAGGCTGGAATGCTCCCCAGGTAGTGGATTTTGTGCACTGGACATACACGTAATGTGCGGAATAGTACTTGACTCCAGTATCCAGGGTAATAATGAAAGCACTTTGGTCGGTTGTTTCTCGTGAAGGACTTTATAAGAAACTGTCATTATTATTATTATTATGGGCACAAATAAGATGTTAACCCTTTAACCCTGAATCATTTGCATATTTCGTGAGCTATACCCTGAATTATTTCATAAGTTACGCATATTTTACTTATGCAAAAAATACATCAAAATTTTTGAAAGATGACCACTTATACTCCATCGGCACAATGACTATAATCTACCCCGCTTGTACCAGGCTGGAGGTGCATAGGTACCGCTAAATCCACCAACGTAGCCCTGCAACCTCATCTTCCCTATCAATTTCATCCTCAAAATCACTACTCTGACAATATTCTAAGTCACCAGTGTCTTCTGCGGAATCTCCCAGTAGTATTGCACGAGCCACATCAGCTGTGCATGTTTATCTTGCCATTTCCCCCAGATTTTTCCACTTTTTCTTCGATCAAAATTCAAGAAAATTATGCCTGCAATATCAAGACCCGGGCAATCACCTGATCAAAAGCCGGGGTCATGCAAACTTTCAAGGCGAGCTGAAAAGAAGTCACATTATTTGTGGCCGGTAAACCGGCCTTTCAGGTTATTTTACTTTCTCAGCGCGGCCGGAAAAGTGGCCTTTCAGGTTCAAAGGGTTAAGATTTAGATAGGGAAAATTCAAGCTACCCTCCAGCACTCCATTCTCACAATAAAGCAAACACATATTAGTGCCTGGATGATGCTGCCTCTGGCTGATGTAAATGGGTGAGTGTGCCATGTGCCATGTACCTGTAAGCTATGACCAAGCCAAAATGGTGTGCTGCTAGCACACCTCTTTGGTCTGGTCTATGGTCTAGCATGTTAGTTACATCAGCATTTGTCTAGCATACCGTACTGTGCTGCAGCATGCCTCCTTTTTCATTACCTTGCCCAAGAGATCAAAGAGTTCACTTTCATGCTTGTATCATTATTCCTCCCATCTCCATTCCCCGCTGAAATGTTTCGGTTTCCCCCCACCGGTGTCCGTCGTCGTCTTCGCGGAATCAATACTGCACACTGGATAGGGATACGCTAAAGGTCAGTCAGAGCAGATGTCAAAAACAAAGATGGAGCTAACGGGTTAGTGGATTATGGACGACGCAGCGAGGCGATTGGTCATGTAGCATGGTTATTGATTATCCCGATGAGATTTTCTCGTGAGATACACCTTGTGGAAATCCTGCGGCATCTTGAACATGTTATCTTCTACTGGTTCCTCATTTTGAGCATTCCTGCATAGAAAAGAAGAATATTTCATGAGTATCTCGGTACTGCATTTATGTGAGGGATGTTCTTTTGAATTACATTATTATGATGCAAAATAGGTGCATTGCAAATTATTTTGCTTATTTACAGTTGTGTAAAATCTTCTAGATTAAATAAATATTTAATAGTGATGATAAGATTATGAGGAGCCTTGTTGAGAAGCACCATGTAAGCTTATACACTGTATTTGAGGTACATGTACATGTATGTGTACAGACCAAGATGTTTACTTTTGTACTCTTGTACATAGTACAACAATCCATAGATTTGAAGAGAAACAAAGAAATGCTAGTTCACATGATTTAGTATCAAGTGCTGTGCAGATAATGTAATAAGTATTAAATGTATAAATGTGCACATTGTTCATATGTGCTTACTGATATCTGATATTTGAATCTGAGTACCTTAGCTGAATAGTACACTAAACAATAGATAAAAAATAGGATGTAATAATATCATGCCTGCCATAGCTTCATGCGCATTAGCAGAGTAAAGTGCTGGATCTGCTCTAAGGCAGCTAATCAAGCCATAAATGACACTCCGGGCATTCATGTAATTACAAGCAATGTCCCAGCGATAATTATTCCAGACTGTTATTGCATGTTTCCATTAATGGGGGCCAACCTTCGGTTGATTTACTCTGTTGTCATCCCACCTCTCTGTCAATGCCGTCTCATGTGCTTCCCTAGTGATGTCATCATGCACTTGCTTGCTCTCTCTCTCCCTCTCTTTCAGTTTCTTTTTCTTTCTCTCTCTACCCCCCCCCCTGCCACTCTCTCGGCTACTTGCCCCTCACTCTCTCCCTACTCATCTGTCCCTCTATCCGTCCCTCTATCCATAATCACTTCCTGTCTCTCTCCCCCTCTCAGCCCCTCCCTCTCTCCCTGTCACCTTTCCCTCTCTCCCTACTCACCCTCTCTCTCTTCCTACTCACCCCACTCTCTCTCCTTGTCATCCCTCCCTCTCTCCTCCTACTCACTCCACCCTCTCCTCTTCCTGCTCACCCCTCTTCCTGCTCACCCCCTCTCTCCCTACTCACCCCCTCTCTCCCTACTCACCCCCTCTCTCCCTACTCACCCCCTCTCTCCTTGTCATCCTACCCCCTCTCCTTGTCATCCCTCCCTCTCTCCTCTTCCTACTCACCTCTTCCTACTCACCCCTCTCTTCCTACTCACCCCTCTCTCCTTGTCATCCTACCCTCTCTCCTTGTCATCCCTCCCTCTCTCCTTGTCATCCCTCTCTTCTCCCTGTCACCCCTCCCTCTCTTCTCCCTGTCACCCCTCCCTCTCTTCTCCCTGTCACCCCCTCCCTCTCTTCTCCCTGTCACCCCTCCCTCTCTTCTCCCTGTCACCCTCCCTCTCTTCTCCCTGTCACCCCTCCCTCTCTTCTCCCTGTCACCCCCTCCCTCTCTTCTCCCTGTCACCCCTCCCTCTCTTCTCCCTGTCACCCCTCCCTCTCTTCTCCCTGTCACCCCTCCCTCTCTTCTCCCTGTCACCCCTCCCTCTCTTCTCCCTGTCACCCCTCCCTCTCTTCTCCCTGTCACCCTCCCTCTCTTCTCCCTGTCACCCCTCCCTCTCTTCTCCCTGTCACCCTCCCTCTCTTCTCCCTGTCACCCCTCCCTCTCTTCTCCCTGTCACCCCTCCCTCTCTTCCTACATGTACTCGCTCCACCGCTACGCATTTGTGTAGACAAAAGGAGTTTGTCCAAGCTTTGCGATTGTTCTGAAATTACGGCATCCGGGTTCATCGAGTATAATATACATGTAGTTGGTTTGGAGTAATTTGTTACATACCTGCGTGATTATAATTTGCTTTTAAAGTGTACAAATATTTTGCTCTGTACAGTGTATATTAGGGGTTCCATGTCGCTATACGAAAATATGAGTTTCAAATGTTGATTCTATAAAGAGATATTGCAAGTTGAAATATACTCCCAATAAACAAAACAGTGACTTGTGTGGAGATTAGTCGACGCACCCGTACCTTGAAATTTCATAGGCAGTATCTACAGGATGTCTACTAACCTGTGCAGTGTTTAGAGAATTTTGTGTAAGTCTCCAAAAGGGATTACATACCTTTAAAGCAGCCAAGAAATAATTTTTGTTAGCCTTGGGGCTACTTTTTAATTTTAAGGGGCTACCATTTTAATGGAAAGTGCAGATTGGTTATCAATTTATGTTTTTTGTGATATATAACGATTGCTGTTACATTGGTACTAATTGTACTATCTTATGCACAGGTTTACTTTACACGATACTGCCCAATTAAATTGGAAAATTTAGATTTTTAAGATTTTAACCCACCCCCACCCCCCCCCCCCCTTACACACAAATCGGAATATTCTGTTTTTTTAAATTTTAAGGAATAAATCAACAATAGGTCAATTTTACTCGAATTTGCTTTTATTAGGTATTGCGGAGATCTTTTTATTTTACACGAAAAGGCGGGCTTGGTGGTTTATTTCTTGCTCGTAGTACTCCTAAATCCGCCCGTACGTACACTGTGAATGCACAGGCACTGGCGGGTTTCCCGCCGCACCGGCAGGTTCCGGTCAATTTTTTTTTCAATTTGTTTTTCATCTCACTCGATGAGCAGCTCGCGATAAGCAAAAATTTCTTGATTTACATGTATAGTGCATTTTCGGTGACTCTGTTTCTAACAACCCGACTTAAGCGCCGCATGCTTTGGAAAAATGGCACCAATTCCACATTTTTGAGACAGGTTTGGCATTTCAGATTGATTTTTTGAGGTGAGGGACAATTCCTCTGTGTGGTGTATGACCGGCCATAGAGTATTGATAGTCTCATTACACGGATGATGGTAATTTTAGACCTCTTATTGTGACAGTGATAATGCGTTTCGGAAAAGAAATGATTTTAACAAAAGGTGCCGTGCAGAAACTAAGTAAAATAAGCTCTTGTTGAATTTATATAATTCTGCTTTTGAATGTGTGTAGTTTGCGTGAAAAAAGTATATCTTCACTTTCCGTATCAATATCCTGCTGTAATTGTTGTCATTTGGTCTGGCGCTCACGATGCTACATTCGCGATGTATCCAGTCTGAGTCAGCAGTGAGATAAAAAGTTAAATTTAGCTGCTTTTTTAGCATCATAGTGATTTTTTTTTCGAATCATTGATGGGGGCGACTCATGAGAAAACAGTCGCCCCCAAATACAGGGTTTCCAGCATTTCTTGGGGCGATTTAAGGGCCGACGATGGCAAAATCGCCCATCACTCACGTGTATTTCTGAAGCTGTTTTAAGGGAAAGTCCGTCCTGGTATTTAGTTGATTTGAATAACAGCAGAAAAATGAGAGAAGCAATTAAGTGAAAGTTTCAGCAAAATCCGATGAGAAATAAGAAAGTTATTTAATATTTGAAGTTGTAATCAGTCAAACACAAACTGGCAACTCAGTGGCGTATCTTGCGAGCTCCTCTCCCATCTGCTCAGTACAGGAAATTTCAAAATGTTTCATTTTCTTAGTTTTTGATGAATGGATTTGTTTCATACAGGTTTTCTGTAAAAAATTATGAGCAATGATTATATCAAGGTGCATGTATGACTGAATATTTTCTTCAGAGAAAATGATTATAAATTAATGATTTTTAGGGCAAAGATTTGCCAATTTGTGTTTGATTGATTACAAGTTCAAAAATTCATAACTTTCTAATTTCTTAATTTTGCCCTAACCTTCACTGATCTGTTTCTTTAATATTTCTGCTTCTTTTAAAACCAACTTGTAATCAGGGTGGACTTTTCCCTTTAAAGTTGTTGGTCTTCTGGTTTCTTACATGTATATACGAGCATACACATGCTTTCTTAGCAGTCAGGTAAAATAAACCATCAAACCAATTCCTCATGGTCATATGATGGACAAGTGCAAACCAATGTGTCATCCTTTGCTTCCCTTCCATTCTCCATCTACGCACAGACGACCACCCTCAGCCATTTCCTCATGTCCTCATTCCTTCTGTACTTTGGTGTGGGGCCTCCATTGCAAGTGGCCAGCTGTTTTGCTTTCCTCACTCTCACTGAGAACAGGGAGAAATTGGCTTACATCAATGCAGAGAGAAAAGAAAAGGAAGAGAGAAGCATCTGATGCATTACAGCGACATGCTTCTTGATTGATATGCTCAATTGAGGCTTGTAAACCATCCATGTGTCTTGCTAATAATCTCTTTGCTTCACTCCACACCTACATGTATAACCATGAGCCTAGTATGCAGGCACCAACCCCGGTCAGTCGTAAAAGAGAGTCTGTACTGTTAGACTACCATAGGCCCTGTACTATAGCTGCTGCTGATTGACATGACCACAACCAGTCGGTAGCTGGTGTAGGCTTCTCTCAAGACACAACAATTTTTCTGATAAAGTGTCAAATTTTAGGGTCTGTGCTTGCAGACTACCCTGATCCAGGCAACATCCCTTTCTCCATGCCATGACTCCATCTAGATTTGTGCCTCAGTCCTGCAGCCTGAATTATGTGTCATCTTAAGTACAAGTATGTTTGAGAGGTTTTGAATAAGTACAAGTACATTGAATAAGTTTCTACATCTTCTGTCCTACATGTATGTGTAAGCCTATGAGGCAGTGGGGCAGTAATGCAGCAGCACCCCCTCCCCCCCCCCCCCACTAATAAATTGTAAATTGCTGATTTTCAGGCATCCACCAGAGAGATAAAGATAAAATAGATTGAACTATTGAAACAAACATTTGAATTATTGAAAAAAGTGTACAAAGTATTACAAAATGTGTATGTACATGTATATAAAACTCAGTATTTAAAAGTAAGCTTTTAACTTTTGTTCCTTGTGCAGAATGTATAAAACCATGGCTTCTGTAATGTTGTGTCTTGCTACCTGCAGTGGTATTCTGATAGCTACATGTATGTTAGTGTGAAAAGTATGTAAGCTAACATAATCGGTATTCTGAAAACTAAGACCCCGTTTACACAGAGACTGAAGTCGACTTTAGTCGAATTTTAACTCGAGTTCATTTGTGTGTAAACAGGGTAGTCGCAATTAGAACTCGAGTTCAAAACTCGAATTCGAATGACGACCCAGAGCAACATTTATCGAATTCAAACGCGACTTTTATCGAATTTAAATTCGCTATTTGCTGTGTGAACGGACACGTAATTGAAAGTCAAAAATCCAGCCAGTGACCCCGTCATACGTCACTTCCGGTATTGCTAAGCAACGCGTCAGTAAATAAGCGTCATCCAACAAGTGAACCACAACGCACGAACGATCCTACAAAACCCGCCGAAGTCACCAGGAAAATTCAGACAATGCATCCAAATCAATAGGAAAAGCTGGCTATTTGAGCAATTTAGCTACAAGTAAATCTTTAAAATAAAATTTTATCCATTACGGCAGGTTTGTGGGAGCGGGTCACATATCGATTCTGACCCATGTACAAAAGGTAAATGTGTGAAAAACTGACATGGAGGCTTAACAGAGTTGTCAAGTTTATTCAGGCAAAGATATTGGCAAATTACACTATAAATGAAGCATTGCGTTGCGTATAGCTCAAACTATTTTAATGTTAAACAATATTTAACCAGTAAATCACTGAAGTATCTTGTAAATTCTACCTTTTGCAGTCTTTCGCCCCCCTCCCCCCCCCCCAAAAAAAAAGGCGGCTGGATTGAAGAAAAAAATCTTCCCACCATCTTCTTAAACGGTCTGCTCGACGAGCAGATCTGACACGTTGCTGTCGCATATAATTATTGATCAGGATATTCCCATTCCGACGTAAAATCATACGAAACCAGATCAAAATGACTGCCCTTACAATACTCGCTACCACCATTTTGAACTCACTTGCGGGGTTTTCACAAATTTAACCCGGAAGTTGATAATCACGATATTCCCACCAAGCGAGGGCGTAATCAAGTCGCATTCACTTTCCTTCTGAATTCGAGTTCGTCCAATGCTTGGTGTAAACAGCCCACCGAAAAATAATTTATGCTAATCCAAGGTCGCAATTGAATTCGCTGTCGAATTTGAACTCGAGTTCACTCTGTGTAAACGTGGTCTATGTTAACAAGAGTTTTTTGGCAGGAGTATGCAGCACGCATACGCATAATCTTTACGCATAATCTTTACGCAAGCCCCATGCGCAGACTTAACATTGCTTTGGTATTCTGAAACCTCTTTTAATCTAAAGACAACATAGAAGCTAACATAAAACATAACATTGGTCTAGGGGTCTTTTAACTACATTGTATCAGTCTATACGTGAAATGCATAAGACATTTTCTTTCCTGTGTTTTTCCGATTTGGTTTCTGTGATAACTATCATAATCATTCTGCGAATCTATAACTTTTGAATGTGAAACAGACATAGAGACATAAAAAAGAAAGGAATAAAGTAGCTTTTTATGGGCACTTTTGCAAGAATGGTAGTGCATATGAAATGATAATAACTCAATAAATGCGCCCCATATTTGACATACTTCTACTGTGTAGGTGCGATCAAACAGGGAGCATAATTGGTTAAGAGTATATTTTGACAGTGAGTATATTTTAACAGTGATTATAATTGGAGTATCAATGATAAATGGGCGTGTCAAGGGCATAACCTCAAAAAAGATTACATACCCTTAACATAGTTTTCAGAATACCGATTTGGGTATGTTTTGGGACTTAACATAGAAGTTAACATAGAAGTTTTCAGAATACGGCCCCTGTACATCTTGATGTACATGTAGGCGTGCATGTCGTTGATATATGTTCCATGATATGTGGCTCTTTTTACTTTGCTTCCTGTGCATTTACATATATATATATATATATATATATATATATATACAATGTACAAAACAAACTTTGAAGAAATATACCTCTCCCTCCATTGCTTCAGAACAATGTTGCATTTTCAGTACCTAGTTTTTTGACCAAAATAATGAAACATTTTGTTTGTTTTTATTATCAAGTTGTTGTTCTGTTGTCCAAAATAAAAAAATATGCATCTATAAATTTTCCTGTTTAATTTTTTCTTCCCATAAGCATTTCATTTTTTTTCTATTCATTTTCTTTCTCCCAAAATCATCAGCAAATATGATCATGCTTGCCAAATGATGTCTAGACATGGCTTGCAGAGAGCGAAAAATACTAATAGGTACATTATACAAACATATTCTGTCCACCATAGGAAATTACCCTTGGGCGCTGCTATCAGAAAGTCCTTCATTCCATTTTCCCAACATTTTATTTTTTTGTCTCTGGAGCCACCTGGGCTAACGATCTTCTAGGAGGACATACATGTACAATATCATTTAATTATAAATTCACTTTCATTGTCTGGCTGTAGCAGCTTTCCATTTGTGCATTGTTTGAATGTCTGTATCTTGTAATTGACTTTTGAAATTATGATAATTGCTCCTAATTATAAATGTACTGATTACTAGATCATCTTTATTGTCAGGCTCGTTTCAATTTTTCTTCAAAATGAGACATTTCCTATAGATGCAAATGCAGTTTCATGTACATCAGTACAACAAAATGTCCATTATGGGATATTATGTACATATTTTATTTTGAAAAATGTCTTACATTGGGTTTATAATTTTCTTTGTAATGCTACTGATGATAGTTTGTTTTATCTTCTGTTTAACACATTACACAATTATTGACATTATACAACTATTATATTATCACACTGCATATTATTAATGACATATTTTTTTTACAAACATTGGTGGCTGATAATGTCCAATATGTTTAACATGCAGTTTAAGGTAGATATACAAACATATAGGCCTACATGTATGCCCATTTTGAATATTTTGGTAAGAAATTAAAGTGGCTGAATATTAGTAAAAGTGTTAAATCATAAATGGTACAGTTTCGGAATGAGACCTGGCTCGTAGATTACTACTGATCGTTGAACACAACATAATTGTTTTATATTGCATATAATGTGAAGAGTGTCTTTAAGGTAGTTCACACTCGCAACAATCAGTAAGATTTAAACATTAACTTTTGAACTGCAATCAGAATTTCACATTTTGGGGGGTCATGATTCGAATTGTATTTACAGCACATTTTGTGAACAACCACAGTCATTTACCATGCATCCCTCTGTAGCTGCATAAAGGCCAGTGCATAGTGAGATAAAAATAAATCAAGTTTAATACTTTATGTGTGAACAGGTGCAAATACATTGAGATATTATAAGTGGATCACAGCATTGTTTTCTTGAGTGTGAATGAGCCTTTTGATATACAGTCAGTGCATGATTACATCTGTCATTGGGTCAATACTGCTGATGATACCCTGACCAAGTCGGCTAGCTAATTAGAGAAGGGGGAAGGACAGACTATCCACTTCCCTTAATAGATGAAAGCCTGGAAATTGTAGGAAGGAAAGAAAAGCTGTGTCAAAAACCTGTTTCTGACCCCAATTACATGTACATGATGACATGATGATGAGATCAATCTACAAGGTTCAAGGTGGTTCTAGATAGTTTGATAGTTTACTCCACTTTAGATTTAGGGGGCACAGTCAGTCTGGGCTCTCACTTTTGATACCTAAGGGGCATACCTTAAGTACAGGACTGCCAAAATGTGCCCCCTCTTTTTAAATTCCATACCCAAAAGGCACCAATTCTTATGTGTTATATAATCAACCTTTCCCAATTGCTTTGGGACAGTTTCTTTCACAATTCAATTTCATGACCAGAACTCAACTTTATCTTTAATGTTGCACCAAAATTTTAAACCACAGTTGAAGTACTTAGTACTCCAGCCTAGACTGGCTAAAGTTGTATGCTGTTCCCAAATTTTAAATTGCTTCTGAAGTGCCCGATTGGACCAGCATAATAGTTGTTTTATACTACTTTTTTTGAATACTTGAGATACCATATGCTCCATGTGTGTATGGAACTCATAATTTTATGTATTTTACATTGTAAGACATTTTAGAGTGAAGGAGAGAGTTCATTAGTTCATGTGATCTTGATTTTATCATTTTGGCACAGGAAGGGTTAAGAAGGCACTGGTCCAACTCTTAAGTGAAAAGAATAAGATTGGATGAGGATCAAAAGTCAGGGAGTGATTTTAACTCCTCAAATCAGGGCCCAACACTTACTTATTTCTGGGGGTTTAGAGTGAAGTTTCAGACTATCAGGGGTATGTGTCCTTATTTAGTTTTATTTATTTATTATTTTTGTATTATTTATTTATTTCTTTATTTCTTTATTTCTTTATATTATTATTATTATTTTTTTTTGGGGGGGGGGTCTGTACATCCTGTTAGTGTCAAGCTTTGCTGGAAGGAACATTTTCACCCCCTAAAAAACAACAACAACAAAATAAAAAAAATTAAAAAAAACAAACTCCCAAAGCACTTTACTGTTGGTTTTTTGTGCTTTGATGTTTTAAAGCATGTTTAAAATTTAATTATTTAAGACAGACTTAATGCCCTTGTTGCTCTGAACTAAAGAGATTAAAAAAATAATCTGTTCTGAAAATGCAGGCTAATGCATCATGGGAGAATGAGGGGTTGAAGAAACTACATGCAAATAGTCTGGAACATATACATGTATGTAGGCATGTTTAGTTAAGACATTGAGATATTGAGTATTGAGAAGATGTTACATGTAGGTAATGTAGTTGGGACCTCAGTATTAGACAAGCAATATTTTTCCTGTGTAAGGCTACTAGTATATTGCTTTATTAAAATAGATAGGCAAGCTACATGTACATGTCGATGTCCAATTTGCATGGAAAAATAGTGTCATGTAGGCCTAAATGGTACCGGGTATGCATTTTATGTGTTTACACAGAGTTTACGCATAAGACTAGCCAAACAAGTAGATTTGTCTTTATTCCTGCCCCCTCCCCCACTTTCCCTCTCCCTCTGCACTGCCACACTTCTGGCACAGCTGTGTAATCAGTGAGCTGGCAGACACTAATGTTATACTCCCTAATTACAATATTTCACTACCCTCCGATTATTGCCTTCTACATCTTGTTGCCAACCTCAAATGGCACTAATGCACTTGCAGTGACCTTGCATCTTAGCATAGAATTGTAATAGCTCCATTGTCTCAAATCTATTCCCTCATGAAAAAATAAATCAAATTAAAATTAATGAATTGTTGTGTAAGGAGCAAATGGGAGGGGAGCTCGCAAGATTCATCACGCAGTTGCCAATTTGTGTTTTGATTGATTACCACATCCAAAATTCATAACTTTGTTATTTCGTATCGGATTTTGCTCAAATTTCAGTGAGCTGTTTTATCTATTTTTCTGCTCCTGTTAAAACCAACTTAACATCAGTATTGACTTTCCCTATAATAGAACATGTTAATTATGAGAAAGAGAAAAAAGAGACAGAGACATGTACACAAGAGGACAGTCGGGCAGATGGAGAAAGTGAAAGAAAGTGAGAGGGAGAAAGAGAAGGAGAAAGGGGGAGGGAAAAGATGAGGATACAAGGGAGAGCTTGGAATCAACAAACATTTCCATAGAGATAGACCCCGTTCTCGTTACAAGGGATAGCGCACTCTAGCGCGCGCTAGATCACGCCACCTTTAAGGTGAGATGGCACCGAAAGAATGTCGCCGCGATCCACGACGGTCCCAAACTGGACCACCTCTGGGGATGGTCCACGAGAGATAGCGCGATCTAGAGCGTGCCTATTCGCAGTTTACTGTGCAGAGAGTGCTATTAAAGATCACATTACAAGAAAATTCCATCAAAGTAAATATTGGCTTAATACTTTTTATTGCATAGATGGCATAAATTAAACAAGGTTATCCAAATTCAACGCTTGGAAACATTTGAAGTAATGATTATTATCAATTATAAAACGGTAAAATACAGCCCCCGATATAGCAGCTGAAGAGCTCCTCGAACGCTGCTGAGATGTGTGACGACACACCAGGGGCCAGTCCTGTCTAAGCAGACGATGTCCCATAACATCTTACACATTTTTCAGTGCCTGTTTTGTCATCTCCTCTTCACTTATTTCTCTTACTTGACTAGCGTCAGTCTTAATGTTAGTCTGTTGCCTCACTCTTAACTTCGTGTATGGTATTATTTTGATGAAAAATGCAGCGTTAAAAAAATAAAGGAATCAGTCACTTGTAAACAAAATAAGACGCCATTGTATTTTCAGCTGCTTGCACCGGGGCATGTTCGGCTTTTCAAGAGGGAACGAATACCATCCGTGCTATTATTCGGAGGGCTTTTCAATTTGAAAATGGGGTTTATTTCATTGATCATTGACCCTTCTCCTGTGTATTTACAATCAAACGGTTTTAGTTATCAGAGTCAGTTCACTTTCCCTTTTAGAATGGTGTGAAATAAGGTCATGTTTAAATAATTGCATTGCAATTACGTTCATTCATTATAGGACGTCGTCTGCTTTATAAGCAGGATCGATCCCTAGTGTGACGACATCAAAACATCGCTATATTTCTGGCGAATCCTCTGATATTCCAGATGCTTAGAAGAGCTTTTATTTATGTTGTTGTTTTAATAATCATCAGATACGCAGTTGACATAAAACTTATACGATTGCCATCTGTAAGCTTCCCAGTTTCTAGTGATACATTAATTGCCATATTTGTGATTTTCTTGTAATGTGATCTTTAAAGATAGATTGTGCTACCATCTGCAGGTGTGAACCCACGGCATGCTAGTGGACCTCCCCGGCGCACCCCACGATAGCGCGATCCACTTTCCAATCTCTTAATAATGAGAACGGGGTCACAGAGAGAGATAGAGAGAGAGAGCAAACATAGAGCATGAGAGAGTACATGTATACTGTACATTGAAAAAGGTACCGTTGTAATACATAACATGTACCTTAATTGAGATAAATGGAATCATAATTTAAAGCTAATAATCCACACAGATCTATATTGTATATTTGCGATATTGTAATACTGCCCTCTGAAGTCAAGGAAGGGCAGACATCATTGTGACATGCTCTGTCATAGCTACACCAACGCTCCGTAACTTTTCAGAGTTTTAGATACTCCTCAGCTATTAATTCTAAGAAATGTGTTTTCATGTAAGAATGCTACAGTACAATCAGGATGTTATATACATGTAATTCATATTGAATGTTAGTTAAATATGAGATTCAATTTCACTATAAACTTACGAAGCTTCATGTTTGTCTGTCATTTTTGCAAGATCATTATAACACTGGGAGTAATATGCCGAAAGATTTGTTTACAAATTAAAAATTCCTCCCCAGTCAAGCTTCTTCGTTTACTAACCATTGTTCCACGGCGGACCGTTTGAATATTAATGAGTCAGAAAGAAGAGGATCTTGGGTATTTGATTCTAGTTCGTCGTGACTTGGCCGTGAACCAGAATAGCCTGGTGGTTAAGTCGCTGCCCGGCAAGCAGTAGATGACAGGTTCGAATCCCGCTGGTTCCAATTTTTTCTGACTTGTGTTTTTCATTACAGATCGAGCATACGATCTTTAACACTGGGAGTAATATGCCGAAAGATTTGTTTACAAATTAAAAATTCCTCCCCAGTCAAGCTTCTTCGTTTACTAAGATCATTATAGGATTATTTTCATTTCCAGGCAGTGAACATTGAAGTTTTTTTTATTAGTAGTCAAAATGTAGCTAAGTGTAAATGTGGCTGAGCTGTAATTTTTATGATTTTGTTGAACATTCTCCATTGACTGGTTTTATGAAAAGCACTCAGATTTGAAAGGAAGTTTATCAAATTATCTTCTATATATTTTTCACATAATATCTGGTAATTTCATTTTATACTAGTTTTATTGTATCCCCAGCAGAATGCCGGAGGATACATGTACTTTGGATTCAGCAGCGTTACGCCACCGCCACCGCCGCATTCTTGTGTGCGTTCTAGCGGTCACATTTTTCAACAGATTTCTTTCAAATTTTGTATGGAGATGTATCTTTGTATAATCTACACATCTTTACTTTTTGGTGATGCTGCCCGCATCGTTCCGTCTTTTGTAGGATTAAAAGTCATTTGTCCATTTCTTTCACTCTTACTTCTGTATTTCTTGACAGATTTTGTTCAAATTTTGTATGGAAGTGTATTTTGGTAAACTCTACGCACCTATAGTTTTTGGTATTGCTGCCACCAGTGTCCCGTCTTTTATAGGGTCAAAGGTCATACTTTGGAGGATGGCGTGAGTGCACTCTGCAGGCCACATTTCGCAGTGGATTTCTTTCAAATTTTGTTTGGAGATGTACATGTACAGTATAGTACAATCTACAAATTTATACTTTTTGATAATGCTGCCCTCATTTTTCTGTCCTTTATAGGGTCAAAGGTCATGTCTTTTGTGTGCTCTAACTGCCACATTTCTTGACAGATTTCTTTGAAATTTTATATGGAGGTGTGTCTTATTAGTGTTTGCTGATGCTGCCCCCAGTGTTCTGCTTTTTATAGCGTCAAATGTCATATTTTGGTTGCATGCATTCTGGAGGATGCATTTGTTAACTGATTTCTTTCAGATTTTGTATGGAGGTCCATTATAGATTATTCTAGACCTCTACAGTTTTGGGTGATGCTGCCCCCAGTGTTCCGTCTTTCATAGGGTCAAAGGTCATATTTTAGTGAATATCTTGTGTGCGCTCTGCAGGTCACATTTCGTGACAGATTTCTTTCGAATTTTCTATAGAGATGCATAATACTCTAATCTACGCACATTGTTTTGGCGATGCTGCTCATAGTGTTGACAATAGTCCGGGCCACTGGCGGTAATCTCTACGCCATCCTTTTATTTGAGGGTGAGGGGAGGGGGGGGCACTCAGTATACATGTATAGTGTGCGGTGGGTATGTGCCGCCCAGAAGACCCCCATTTTTACACTCAAATTTCCGTTCCAAAGCATACCATTTTTTTCTTGTTGAGAAAAAGAAAAGAGAAGACCGTTCCAAAGCACCACGTTTTTTTCATTCTGTCGTTACGGCCGCCCCTCCCCGGCCCGTTTCGCTTCGAAGACACCATAGACTTGCCACACACAACGTATTTAGCGTATGGGAGCTTGTGTGTGGGAACCAGATTAGCGTTTCATCAAACAGTCACAGGTGCGGGTTCGCCGAGATCCCATTGAAAGGCATGTATTAAAATTAACATGCGTTTCAATAGGATGTCGGCGAACTTGTGCTTGTGACGGTTTGGTGAAACGATGCCCAGTTCTGTAGCATCATTATATATTGTAATCCAGTTCCAAAGAGCCCTGTTTTAAAAAATGTTAGTAGTTCCGAAGACCATCCTTTTTCATGATACGCTCATTCCGAAGCCCCCTTTTTTTGTCTTGCGGGCGGCACATACCCACCACTTTTTGGGTTGAGTGCCCCCCCCCCCCCCCCCCCCCGGGTTCTTTGTCCCTCCTTCGAATCGCTGCCAGTGCCGGGGGATACATTTGCATTGCGCGGCAATGGACATTTCTAGTTAGTTTGTGATTTTGTAAACATTCACTTCAATTTCATTAAAGTTAGATGGGGTATCACTTTTGCTTCCCTTAAAATTGTACAGCAGACAATGTTTTTAATGAAAAGCCTAGAAGTGAAAACATCATTATAGTCAAGATATTGACATGTTGTCCTCCAGTAACAGACTATTCAGGAATACTATTAAAATCATATTTTTGTAATATTTTTTGTAATATTTTTTGTTTATGTGGAGATTGGACAGTTTACATCACAGTGACATTACGAATTCGTCAATTTGAAATTCCTATAATATATGCGTAGTGATCTTAAATTTACAAAATTTCTTTTATCTATATTTCTTTCAAACTTCCGCAATCTTGTTTTCTCTTTTTTTTTTTGCTTTCCATTAGATGAGCTTGCTATAAATCTATTACATTCCCTTATCAATTCAAAGAATACCTTCTGTTTGAAAAAAAATAATGATTTTAAGAGTAAATCATAGTGGATGTTGTGTTTGTAGCTTTAGATATTAGATATTAGATATTTAATATTCCATCCATCATTTACACTGAATCTTATACCCCATTTATGCTGGGAGTTGGAGCGCCCCAGGACCGGTCCAGGGCGCCCCAACTCCCAGCATAAATGGGTAAGAAGAATTTAGGGCGCCAAATTCTTAGCAGCTTAGAATTGCCAGTATCTGACTATTTATCAACTAAAATCAAGAAAATATGATGAAAAGTTTTAGGGGCTTATACCAAAAGTATGAGCATCCTTTAATTTTTCAGCGTAGCCCAAAATAACTATATGACTGCCTTTAAATTGCTGTCAATGTTTGATAGTGCTTTTTTGTTGTTGGTGATTTTAAGAATGTTAATACTTTTAAGATCATCAGAAACTGCTCCACACTGTCTCCTGATGTGCCTGTTACGTGATCTTTACGGAAAAAGCATGAGGTTTAATGATATTAAATTTCCAAACTGTTTAATCAGCTGGCAGATAATCGTGAACTAGGATTGCTTTTTGTAAGATGAATAATAGATTGAAAACGTGATACATCCTCTTGTTTTGCCGAGCTGCAAGTGTTGCTCCTAGACTAAGCATTTTATATGACACTTTAAGCTGGAGACACACTGTATGGAGCAAAACAATTAACTGCTGTGTTTGGCTCTAGTGCTACCAAACATCATAAATTATTCAATGATTTCATCCCAGTTTTTGTAAGTTCATCTCCCAAGAGGAGAAATCTGAAGTAAAGAAGTAATTTTCAAGATGGACAAGAGAAGGAAAATAAGAAGAGAGCCTTTACCTTTACATTTGTACATTTGTAGGTTTTCAAAGAATTAGCCACTGGATAAGCTCATGTAATAATTTGTTATAAAACTAGCATGAAATAAAGCCTTGTCATGCCCAGTCTAGGATGAAATGAGTTCACTAGAAAAAGCACAGACTTCTTGGCCTGTGTTCTACACTATAGCTAAATGATAAGTAATTATTTTTTGTAGTCTGAACTTGGCTGAATGTCGTATAACAAAAAGTTGTTCAGGGAAACAGATATTTGAGCATTGTAAACTCAATAAGGAATCAGGGACCACTTCTATTGTGAATTTGGTATCATAACAAAACTCTATAGCTAGGTGAGGCTTAACAACGCGCTCTGATATGTGACCGCCAGGCTGTCATCTTGTATTCTCAAACAATGTCATTACATAAGCTGATACTGAATATATGGTGTCAGCTGACTTCCCCAAAAGTACTGTAAAAGCTGTTATTTTCGCGTACAGATGTTTCCGCGAATAGCAGGGTCTCTGACAATTTCGCGAGTTGTTGTTTTCGCAGTTTGCCAAATGACCAATAATATTGTACATAAGGTTTATAACATGTTTTTCAATTGCTGTTTTATAGTACGTTATATAAGGTCTTGCATTTAATTTGAACATAACTGTGCCATTTAAAAGTTGGTTAGACACTTCAAAAAATTGGCTTAAATTTCACTTTAATTGAAGCTCAACGCTGAAAACTCATGCCACAACTCAATCTCCAGTAAAAGACATTTGTAATCTTTTATTTAATTTGATTTTTTTGTTTGATTCCTGTTTAAAAAATTTGGTTTTGGTGTCAAAATAGTGAATTTCTCTGAATATCCTTCCTTCTGAAACATGTATAAGTCACTTGACTCATGTTCGCAATCACGATTCTAAATTTTACGATCGCGATCGCAAGTCATGTGACAACACATGTTTGAGAAGGCAGAGAAATTCAATAATTTGACACCCAAACTGAGTTATTGCAGCTGAAATCCAATAAAAATATCATATTAAAGGAAAGAATATAAATGTCTTCTTCTAGAGGATGAATTGAGACATGAGATTTTAGATTTGAGCTAGAATAAGTGAAATTCAAGCCAATTATTGAAGTCACACCAACTTTTACGTAGTAGAATTTATGTACAAATTAAGTGCTAGCACAAGAAAATGGTATAAAGTGAAACATTAGGCTTTGTTTGTACTCAAGAGTATATAGGCTTCACTTATTTTCCATGCAAATTAGTGCAGTCATCAATCGCGAGTTGTTAAATTCATGTCCCTACATCAAAATTAAACCCTCGCGTAAATAACAGCTTATACAGTAGTTTCTGTATAAGATACCTTTTTTCAAGTGTGTATGCTCCTTTCACTATATGATGATTCTATATATTATTATGGTTATTCATACAAAGTTTTGTATATATTTCCTCTAGTCTTTAATTTTAACTTTAATTCAGTTAAACTTAACACAACAACTGAAGTCATGTTTATGGGAAAACTTAGACTTCGGTAAAATTTCTTATGTTAAAGGAGAATGAAACCCCAAACTTGTATGCACTTTAACAGAAGCAGAAAAATCTTAGAAGCATATCAAAATCCGATAAGAAATAAGAGTTATGAATGTTTGAAGTTGTAATTGATCAAACACAAATTGGCAACTCGGTAACGTATCTTCCAAGCTCCTCTCCCATTTGCTCAGTACATAAAATCTCATAAATTTTCATTTTCTAAGTTTTTAATGAAGGAATGGATTTGTTTCATAAAGGTTTTGTATAAAAAAATATGAGCAATGATTATAACTTAGGTGCATGTATGACTGAATATATTTTTAGAAAAAATAGAAATTTAGTTGTTTTTTTTTTAGTTACAAGGCAAATGGGAGAGGAGCTCGCAAGATACATCACCGAGTTGCCAATTTGTGTTTGATTGATTACAATTTCAAAAATTTGTATTTCTTAAATTTGTATTTCTTGTCAGATTTTGCTCAAACTGTCACTAATTAATCTGTTTCTCTCATTTTTTCTTCTTTTATGCAAATCAAGTTAATACCATGGTGGACTTTCCCTTTAAACCTGGCGTCCACTAGGGCGCTGACAAGACGCGGAATGCAAAATCCGCATTCATTCAGCAACCTATCTGCATGTTCTTGAAAGATTCCATTCACTGTCGTTATCATTCCTAAACACTTCCAGGTGTTTCTGCACTTTCAGGAGAGGGCAAAATTTCTGCGTCCAAATTTTGGTAGAGACCAAAATTTGGACGTGGAATTGAACTTCCTGACACCTTCGGCAACTTGTCTGCATTGTCATATGGACATCGTCAGGACATCCAGCCTTTCTTTAACGTTTCCGCCCCCTCCGCAAATGCTCCTGAAAGCCTCCGCGGTGCCACACAGAATGTTTCAGGAAAGCGCCGAGCCGATGCGGATCTATATACTCCTGGTGGGTTCCTAGATGTGTCCACGCGCTGTCCTGCTACAATCAGCATTTTCTGTGGCATTTTGTGACCTTCCCGATTGATTCCTCGGACACTCCCAGGTATGACTGCCGTCAATACGCAGAGATTCGTATTGATGTCCCAAGAAACGATGATTCACACACTTTTTCAGCGTCTGGCGCGGAAAGAATGCCGAAATGACATAACTTGCTTCAGCAACCCTTCCTAATCTTGTCGGCACTGTAGTGGATGCCAGGCTTTAAAGAGAAGGTTAAGTTTTGGGAAAGGTGAAATAATTTGTGAGCCTTCTCATTCCTTTTATGTGAGTTTGGAAAAACATCATAGCAGAAATGTCCAGTGAAAAGGATTGCCCTTCAAATGACCTTGTGTTCAAAATATGATGAGAAATAGGAAATAGCTGAAGTCTTTGGGCCGAACATTCATGCCAAGTGTGTGCAGTCCCATATACCCATTTCTGTGTGCAGTGCATGTGCTTTTCAGTGAGTTGGGTCAATATTCTAAAACCTTACAAAATACACCAATACTATACATGTATCTACAGGTAGACACAATCATCCTTCCTCATCACTTTGAGACAGTTTCTTTCTAATCAAATGACCAGAACTCAACTTTATCTTTAAAGTAAATTTGATCTTTTTAACATGTATGGTTAAGAAAGGGATATGCCACCAGACGGCTATGGGGAAATTCGGGATTGTAATCCCCATTCACTCGTACAGAAAGTTTTTGCGTCAAACGCATCCGTCGGACTGCTGAGATTACATTTCGGACTGCACAAAACGCCCATGTTGATCGGCCTCCGAAGTTTCCCCCGCGGGGCAACGGCATGATCAGGTAATGATCACGGTGCCCTATCGCGGCATAAAAACGTCTGCAATCTGCGGTTGAGTGTCCCTGTATTCATGGAAAAGAAACAAATGGGGGGGGGGGGAATTATGGATATTGAAACCTGGTAAGAGACAGAGATTTGACATTGCAATTAATACCCTTAAAGATAAAGTTTCAATGTGGCAAAAAAAAGAGACATGATAACAAAGCTTTTCGACCTGCACTCATTAGGTTATCACGCAGGTATGTAACAAACATAACACGGACGCTGGAGGCACGGTCCAAATCTGGCACCAGATTTGGACCTGCCAAATGCCCCGTGTATCTCAAACTACCCTGGAGGGGTAAGGTGTCTGTCAAATACGCCAGTCAGATCAAACATGCAGTGTCGTGTTGCTATTACGCGGTTTCGACACGCATTGTGTTTTCTACAAATAGGATGCTACCGTCAACTAGAAGACGCCTACATTCAATCGCATGACCCCTTTTGTGTAGCCAAAGAGTTCGCCCAAGCTTTGCGATTGTTTTGAAATTACGGCGTCCGGGTTCAAGTATAATATAGTTGATTTCCACTAATTTGTTACATACCTGCATGATAACCTGATGAGTGCAGATCGAAAAGCTTCATTATCACGTCTCTTTTTTGTGCCATAATTGAAATTTTGTAGTACCAGGAAATTAGGCCAAGTAAAAAAATATACATGTTTAGCGTCCTGCCTATTTGGAAAAAAGGACCAACCCATTAAAAACCAGCCAGGCTATTTTTCCAAAATGGCCGCAATTTTTTTTTTAAATCACAATTCCACCGCCTTATAAATACAGTGATGACTGGGTATATAAAATCTACAACTTTTTAAAAATCATTTTCCAGGAAAAAAATCATGAAATTTACACTTTTGGGGGGTTTTACAAAAAAAAAAAACAGGCGGCCTCCAAAAAGGAAGCGGGTGGGGACGCTAAACATGTATATTATTTTACTTGGCCTTATTTATTACGTTCATGTCATGTGATTACAGTGTGAATATTTTGATGATTCTAAAATCTCACAGTATAAAACAATTCCTATGCATATGCAGGCATGATGAGCCTTCCCCAATTGCATTGAGATATTTTTTTTCACAATGTAATTGCATGACCAAAACTCTACCTTTACCTTTAAAAGACTGCAACTCTGATTACTGCATAGGCTTTTGTGACACTAGGTGAAAAAGTGGAAGTTTTTAGAAAATGATGAAAGAGTAAAAGAAATGGAGGAATAAACAGAGAAAGAGAGAGAGAGAGTAGGGGAGAGAAGAGAGAGAGGGAAAGAAAAGAGAGGGAGAGAGAGAGTGACAGAGAGACAGACAGAGAAGGGGGAGAAGAGAAAGAGGGAGAGAGAAATGGAGAGAGGGAGAGAAAGAGAGAGATGGAGAGAGATGGAGAGCAGGCTGCCCTAATTTGACCTCATGGGGTCACAGAGAGCTCCATTTGCATGCAAGGTCAGACACTCTCTTTGTTTGTCTGCCTCCTCCTGATCAAGCCAAGCAGTCCCTGAATCACTTGCTCCATAGACCAGTTGTCTAGCCTATAACCGAGACCTTGCATTCCATTTGTGTGTATATGCTTGCTGCTAGGTTTGGGCGTATGTGTGTGAAGCAAGCATTTGTTTGGATTTCTTTTGAGTGTTTCAATTCTTGAATATGATTTGCGTTTGTTTGTACTTTTGGGGGGTAGGGCTTCCTTTTTATTCCTTTCTTATTGGGGACAGTTTTTTTATATATATTTTTTTACTGTTATTGAAAGGAGCAGCTTGAAGAAAAGGTGTAAAGAAATTAGTCACAGACAGATGTAGAAACAAATGTATGGAGCTGGGAGGGAGAGAAAGAGAGCTTTAGAGGGAGGAAGAGAGAGGAGAGAGAGAAAAAGAGGGAAAGTGGAGCATTAAAGGCTCACACATGTGCGTCTTGAAGCCATAACTCTGCAGCAAATCTGCGTTATATTATTTGTGTACAATATACATTTGTGTGTTGGCGAACTGAGTGTATGTGTGTTTTGTGTATGCATAAAGACTTATTGTGCGGGTGATATGTGCACTTGGGTTGACCGTCAAAGGGCTTTGGCATGGGTTTGCCAGCTAGCTGCAGTCTGCTCGCACAGAAGCTACAAGAGACAGAGAGAGGGAGAGAGTGAGCCAAAGTGACTTGAGCGTGCAAAGCACAGGGCTTCCCTCCCTCGTTCATTCATTCAGCGTAATAACCTGATAGGAAATGAAGAGTTACACTGCAGCTGCCAGAGAGAGAGAGAGAAGGAGAGACAACACACACAGTTCATAGACACTCGCTGCTCGCCAAACCCCTCTCTCACTAAAGCTGGTTGACTGGTTCTTCTCCCTGCTCTTGCTTAGCACACGGCCCGCGGACGAGAAGGGGTTCATGTTCGGTTGTATGCATAGCAAACGACACAGGGACTTGCGAGCATCGCTTGCCATGACCTACCATCAACGTGGTGGATACTGAAAGAGAGAGGGAGGAAATTACTAAATACCTACAAAGACACAGGAGGCCAGACAGGCTGGGTGAAATATGTTTGTGTGATTTGTGCAGGAGCACTACAATGATTTGGTACGTTTGTGTTGTTGCATTGTCGTTTTCATCGAGGTCGTCATCGTCGAGCCCCGACCGTGCATTGGATTGATACCCGGGATCCTTACATTACCGTGTGTTTTTGTGTGGGACAGTATGGGAAATGCCCAGATTCACTCGTTGATTCAGGAAAATTATAACAGGGATCAGAATGCCAGGGTATGTACTTCATGTTTGCCCATGTGTTTGTCTGTATGTCTGTTTGTCTGTTTTCCTCTGAAGTCACAGTGCTGCTGAGTACTATACTACTCACTACTGCATTGGAATTCTGTGAGCCTTACAGCACACTCTTTTCAGGTTCATAGGTTTAATTTCCTCTCTTCCTTTCTCTCATTCTCTCTGACTCTCTCTCTCTCTCTCTCTCTACATTGCTGTCCCAGCTCGTACTCCGTGGTAGCCACTTAGATTCTGTGTACTTGCTGCTAGGCTGGAAGGGCAGACAGGCATTGGAAACATAAATACATATATATACCGTATTTTCCGGCCGCACAGGCCGCACCCCGACTTTGACACCTCATTTGGAAAAAAAAAAAATGGGGAAAAATCACATTTAAAAGAGGAAGAGAATCTGACGAAGCGCAGTGCGCGCAAACACGTACATCTTTCATGTCTTTGTAAACTAGTACTATGGTTCGTGCACATTTTCCTTACTATAAAGGTTTTACTACGAATGAGACTATCAACCGTGAATGCAACTCGCAAATTGAGGCACAATCACAAACGAAATTGGAAAGGAAATGTTTCCACCACTCTAAAAAATCGTGAAGAGATATCTTACATGGGTGTATATTCCATCAAAAGTTCCCTGAGGGATTTCCAAAGACAGAAAAATACATATACTATAGAGCATGATGGTTTCGAGGAGGAAATTGAAAACGTTGTCACAACGATTTGCAAGCTGAATCATGTCCTTGCCACGACCAAAGATCGTAAAAGGGAAAATAGGACACTCCTCCCATTTTTGTACAGGATCCGATGTAACGGCCAGGGGAAGGGCGCCCTTCCCCCATGAGGCCACTTCCGTTACATAAAAATAGAGAGAGTGTCCTATCTTCCCACTTTTAAGATCTTTGCCATGACCTACAGTTAGTTCAATCTAACGCGCACGCCAAATGCACTAACCACGTGCGCTATGACAATTCACTGCGATGACTATCCGTTCTCCATACAAAATACACGCATCTCCACAAAGTATCCTGTGAGGTACAACCACGCTGAAATAGCGCGGAGGTGGAGGGGTGCCATCGATCTCTACAAGGGGTGCGCTCAAAAGACAAAATTAAAATTTAGAGAGCGCTTATGTAGTGTTGTTATGTCCATTACAATAGCTCATAGTAAAGAAAATACTTTTGCCTCTTTGATACTACCATAAAAAAGAACCGGTAAGAAAATTCGGGTATTTTTCTAGGCTGATTTCAGTACGTTACTCGAGCTCAATCGAGCGTCGTACATGTGCGTTGTCAAACGGAATCGGACAAGCAATAAGAAAATTATGATTTTTAAAAAGTTGTAATCACATGGGAATTTCAAGTTGGCTGAATCGGTACAGTCACTGTGATGTAGTGGCCCTCAACCTTCCCATTCACTCCAACACACAAAATGACTAAAATGACAAGTTTTCAAAATCTATGACTCAATAGGATCATCTTCTTTTTTTAGAGGACCTAAAACAATATACTCTCTACAATAAGAGTACTGCTCTGAGGGCAGAGGCGCTCGGGAAAAAAAAATCATAATTTGATGATATTTTTGTATGGGAGAGTTGAACGTGAATACCTCACAATCAATAAGCCAAATTGCCAATTTGAGATTTGCATAGATGTAGTAATCTCACTTTTCTACATTCACAACCTTCTTATTCTTTGTCTGATTTCTTTCGTACTTTCATCATCATGTTTCTCCTATTTTTCTCCTTTTCACTCAAAATCAGCTTTTTACAAAGGCTGGATTGCCCTAAATGAAGGGACAAATTTCAAGTGTATGATTGCATAAACTCACTTCCATGTCAGCTCTACATACATCATGATATAGCTTTGTTAACAATTGTTATTTCTCGTACCCCCAATATTTGGTCAAATAATATGACAATCAGTTTCTTTATTATGGAGAGATAATAATGATTTTTACAGTGAAAATTTGGCCATATCTAGTTTTGCTATAAAAATTCTTAACATTAGACAGCCCAGGAAAAAGAATATTGTCAACTTTGAAGTATTTGACTACAAAAATGACAGCCCTGCTTTTAAATCATAGCACATAACAAAATTTATTTGCAATAAGTAATGTACCTTTAATAAAGGGTCCAATTAATCTTACTTTTATGATAATGATCAGAAACCCTATCTCGATTTATATAGCATTCGTGTGTACCATTTCCATACCTGGGAATTATTCCTGCTATATTATCACTGTGAGGGAATTCGGGTATTTCATTCACAATGGCATTCATTCCACTAAGGCCCAGTATTTTTAAAGAGCACAGAATAACCAAATTTAATAATTGTCTTGCCATTAGAACATGCCATGCTGGGGTCTTGAACCCATGACCTTCATATCTTCAGTATCTTCAGTATTCAGAACAGTTATCATGCAAAAGAGTTTGCACACTGACCCATATTGTTGAGGATAGTTCAAAAAGAAAATATTATGGGAGATAACCATAAAACAAATGCTAAATAGAGTATGTGTTTCAAAGTAGTGAAATGTGTAAATAAAATAAATTTTACAATTCTGAAAATGAAGAATAATATTTATACCCCACATACTAAGAATCTTGCTGTTAGATTGGTCAAAAGATATCACATGATAAAACAAAGTTTTCCCCATCAATCACCCAAGAAGAAAAGTTTGTGACCTTGATGGGCATAGTACTTATGTGTTCTTCGCTGATCTCTTCAGTCCTTATAGAGTCACAATGCGTTCTCAGTATTTTGGGTACGCGCAAAATGAAAGTGTGTGATCTTTACGAGTATTGAAAAGTTATTTCAAGATGATGCTAGTGATTAACATCATTTTCACAGGAATATGTACAATATAACCTAAATCAATGGTAAAAGGCTTGTCTGTTTATTCACAGTCACATATGGCCATTTATGCCAATATAATGTTGACTAGCTTCAAATTCCTGGCTTGCACCTCGAAGTTGCAATAGTGTCATGTGAGTGATTTGTCTCTGTCATGAAGGTGTCTATACTTTTCTTTTTAAATGATATATTTTCAAGAATTTTGGTACATTCTATTCTTGCCTATTCTTTATTTGATTTTGTCTTGGAATATTAAATAGAAATTTGTTTTGAATGATCACTGATGTGATCATGTGTGACCATATACCATATAAGTATTGCTCTCTTTATATGTTTATAAACACATTTTTTATGCATATATAAATCAAGAATTTGCAAATGCAATACAGGCTTATTTTATGTTCCATTTTACGTGACTTTAATTTTCGACATTCAAGAACCAATTTTTAATCTCCGGAGAAATTCTTTCCAGGAATGGGTGTCTGAAATATAAATTGCAATAATGATCACCAATTGATTGGAAGTGTTCTATGCACAGAATTATTCTTCTGCTGTAAGCCATGCAGTTTCAAAACTCACTTGGTGCATTAGCCCGATTTTGCTCAAGCTCGAGATTCTACAGCAATTGTGGAGAAAAAAATCTGAGTTTGAAAAACCCTGTCTCCATGAGCCCATGAGCGATTCCTGCTCGTTCTTGGAATAAACTTGAGCTACAGAGCATGCACACTTTGAAGATTCTAAATCCAAGAAATACATAGGATAAATGAAAAGAAAAATGCAAAGAAATGCATAAGGAAAAGATAAAAAGAAAGAAGGAAAAATAAAGAAATACATAAGGTAATATAAAGAGAATAGGATAGAAAGAATAACAAGGAAAAACAAAAATAGAAAAATCAAGAATGGAGAAACAATGAAATACTTCAGGAAATTATAAAAAGAGAGAAGAAAACAAGGAAACACTTAAAGAAAAGAAAGAAAGAAGAAAAAAGAAATGCATAGGAATAAAAAAGGGTAAAGAATGAAAATAATAGAGGCATAAGGAAATGATTATAAATAGAAGAGGATGGAAAGAAGAACAAAGAAATGTATAAGAAACAAAATGAAAAGATAAAAAGATAGAAGGAAAAACAAAAATATAAATAGAAGAGGATAGAAGGAAATGATTATAAATAGAGGATGGAAAGAAGAACAAAGAAATACAAAAGAAACAAGGTGAAAAGGAAAAGATACAAAAAAAAAGAAAAATAAAATAGAAGAGGATAGAAGTAAAACAAAGAAATACATAAAGAAACACAAAAAGAAAAGGATATCAAGAAGAACAGAGAAATACATATGAATAGAAAGAAGAATAGACAATGGGAAAATAAAGAAATACAAAAGGAAAGGATGAAGTGATAGAAGGAAAACTAAGAAATACATAAAGAAACACTGAGAAGGGGATAGCAAGAAAAACAAACAAATATAAGAATAGAAAAAAGAATAAACAAAGAAATACATAAAGAGAAAATAAGAGAGAAGGAAAAACAAAGAAATACATAAGACACAAAGAAATACATGAGGAAGAGATAGAAAGAGAGAAGAAAAACAAGAAATAAATAAGGAAACTATAATTTCTAGAAATTAATAAATTAACTATAGTCTTCACCTGCGAACTAGCGGGCGAATTAGCGGGCTAATTCGCCAAATAGTGCGCTATTTCACAAAAAACCTGACTTGACTTGGGATTGCAGCTTGAGATTAAATCTACGAAATAGCCCGCTAATTGCCTCTGCATTACAATCTAGCTGGAGCTATCTGATCAGGTTAATTTCCCCCAGATCAGAATTAGCTGGCTATTTTGAAAACTTGGGCAGATAAAGACAGGCCTAGTGTTTGTTTTTCTCTATGCTTATCTACATTATATACACAAATTATATCCCAGAGAAGTTACCCCTTGCCCTCTAGGGCCTCCAAAGGTCATCCTGATGTCATCTTAAGTTCAAGCTCACCTAGGCCCTCCTTTAATCCAGGCAGGAAACTGTATCACTGGTGTATTATTACCTGGGGGTCATGTAGAGGTCAGACCATTTGTTGTGTTAGGAAAATTGTAATGTGGATATTATTCCTGTATGAGATCAAATGGATGCTATATTGCATGGCTTCTATAAATTGCATGGCTTCTATATTGCATTGCTTCATGCATAGAGAGAGAGAGAGAGAGAGAGAGAGAGAGAGAGAGAAAGATGATGAAAATACTGGAAGGGGGGGGGGGGAGTGAATTAGGGGGATGTTAAGAAACATAGCCATGTGTTTGTGATAACTGCAGATTAAAGTGTCCTCTGTCATAGCTGAATTTATGGTCTTTTGAAAATTAATGCAATGGTTGAATGCTGGAATATTATACGCACTGATTGTGAGAATCGAAATATAGGGAAGTACACTACTTTTTAGAGGCCTATGCTCCTTATTACATCCAGATTTATGTAGGCTTCATCCATCTTAGATGGTGTCATCCCAGGGTCATTTGTACCATACTAATTATGAACTGGCTTATTGCAAGTTGAAGGTACCCAGCACCAGGAATAATATCAAGATTTGCTACTGTGAACATATTATACATGTATACTGACAGGACCAGCATAATTCATTAAGTACCTGAGCTCTTCTCCTTGAACCCACTCATTCTCGTGAAAGTCTGAAATGCCATTGACTTTATATATAGATTTTTTTTAAATTAATAATTCATAGAATTAGTTATCCTATCAGTATGAAGTCAAGGATAAAGTCAGTCTGCAGCTCGTGTGGAAAGCACTTATTTTATGCAGCTCGTATTCACACCAGCGCAACGATATGTATATTCATGAGCAGAGGGGTATGGTAGAAAACTGCCAATTACTTAGCTATTTCTTTTTTTATTTTATTTTACGATTTTTGTCGCAAATGAAAGAAGAATGATAATTATACCAATTTCCAGTTAAAACTTAGCAGTTTGACTAAGACCTTTTTAAAATAAGCAGACTTTTAAAAATAAAATTACGTGTGAAAATGAACAACGTAACCTTGATGAGAAAAAAATGTTGGTCAGATACCTCGCATCAAGGTGTTTTTTTAGCTCGATAGAATCGTGATAACTGATACTTTTCAGAATCCACCGAAATCACGATAATTTAGCTTTAAATACCCGTCAGGACTACGGCAAAATTGAGCATGATACAGATTATTTCCCATCCATAATAAGATCATGCTGAATGGTGTAACGTGATTGGTCCTCTCATCTTGCACGTCGCACAAAACGTAGATATGACCAATTGAATTTCGTGCATGCATGCACTCATGGGACCAAACCTATGCGGGACTGCGTCGCATATTCACTAGTGTAAAAACAGACTACAAAAATAAACAAGATTAGTTTACTTAAATTTGCTAGATTAGCTGATTTAGGGACTCTTCAACTCTTACTCTGCTACAAATTTGGGGTTTTAGAGATGAAAGTGAAATTTAAAATAATTATTTTCCTCTCATGTTGAATAGGGCTGCATGATATCACGATAATAATGAAATATCATGTTATTGAAATGCTAGTGAATATTTGATATTGAATTTTGCCAATATAGGATATATCACCTTCAAGTGATATTTGAAAAATATCGATATAGGTACGCTAGCGAGTTTTAGAAAAAGATTAAGGAAATAAAATGTCATAAATAAACATGAAAGAGATCGTAAAGGATCTGTGAAGTATCCTGACAAAGAGAAAAAAATGCAAGCTACATAGTGCGTATGCACTATGCACTATGCACTATGCAGGCTGTGCTTTGTATAGACACTGGTACAATAGTGAACAAGATTGGATCAAACTAAGCTTTAAAACAACAAAAATACCATGCAAGCAACAACAAAAATGCAAAATTACCGCAAGCAATTCTTAACTTTGCAATATTATACTATTGGTATCCAAAACAACTCACAGAAATTTTTAAGGAGTTTCCACATAAAGACGTACTCCAGAACGGACAGCCACTCCGAGACATTATATTGTTTTTGACTGCAGAGGGCGAACTGATGAATATTCAAAAAGCAGCCCAGCATATCTAGGTAACAAAGGTATTTCTTATTTATGAGTCTGTACCGCAAAGTTTGAATTTGCCTTTGAATCCCGCATTTCTAGAGCGATGAAAAAAAATATTGCTCTCGTTAAAAATTTTGTCAATTTATTTTCTTACGATTCTTACGAATCAGAATGTTTTATTCAATTTAAATACAATATGATATTTTATTTTGAAACAGGAAGGTCGGTGACTGGGTGGGTAACCCTCTCGAGATTTCATGAATTTTTGGTGAATGGAAATGTACATTTTTGGGTGGTGAAGATATCTCGCCATATCGGCGATACTGAAGTTGATGATTATCAAATAACCCAAAATGCGATATCGTGCAGCCCTAATCTAGACTGGACCAATCCCTGTTTATACACACAAACCCTATTGAAGCCTACTCAACTGTTGAAGCGATGTTAGGAGTACAAGAGATCAGCATATATGCATGCATGGACATTCATGTGGACTGCAGTAAAATTAAATGTTCCAGATTTTTTATGAGTAAAATTACAGTTCTTTCTTTTTTATCCCACCCAATTTTGGGGGAAAAATTAGGTGAATAATTTACTGTATACATACGAGAGGTATGAATTTTTAACTTCCTATTAACTTCCAACTTTCAAGTTAAAATTCTAATAGAGATTTCACTCGCAGGTGCATATGCTATGTTGGGCTGTGGAAAACATTCGGTTCTGCCCTCTTAAAAAGGAAACACCATAACAGCTGTCAGGAGGGATAAATATATGACTTGAATTGAATCTAATTCATAATTCTCAATGGCTTAGTTATATGTTGTATTTAAAAAAAAATATTATTATCATTATTCTCATACATATTCTGATACGTGCAATGTTCACTGAGGTACTCTAGTATGACTCAGCACAATCTTTCCTGTCAGTAGCTAATCGGACCTGGATCACAAAATGCTCACACTATGTAGAAATGGGTTGGAATGCTTTACCAATATGAAGCATGTTAGTAAATATTTGTAAAGCTTTGTAAATAGTCATGTTCAAGTGTTCCCTCAAAGTGACCTGAATTTTATATCCCCTCTCTATTTCTCTCTCGTTGTTTTAAAATAGATGAATAAAAATGTTGGGTAAAAAATAATTTAATCAGAGTAAAATGGTAGTGCAGATCTTCAGTTAGAGTACCTGTATAGTTTAGTTTTAGTTTAAAGTACTTGTTTATACTTGCTTTGCGAAGGCAGAATGAGCATTTAATGCAGCTTCACGGGGTACTGTTTTTACTTCTTTTCTGCAGGCGAATCAGGCTCTGCAGCTTGCTTCGCAAACCTAACTACACTTAAAGGGATAGTTCACCCTGACAATAAGTTGCTTTTAATAAATGCAGAGAAACAAAAGAAACATATCAGTGAAGGTTTGGCGAAAATCCGTTAAAGAATTATGGAGTTATGGATTTTTAAAGTTTTGATTTTGTGACGTCACATGCGAGCAGCTTCTCCATGTGTCATGTGATATAAATTCCAGAAAATGACATTTTCTCAGAAAAATGGAAATGGTGTTACTTGTGCATTCAATATAACATCTTAAACATCATTTCATACCCGCTCCTCTAAGAAAAATATCTTCAGTCATCATGAACCATTGAAAAATGGGAATTTATAGAATTTATATTACATGACGTATGGGTTGCTCGCATATGACATCACAAATTTAATTCTTAAAACACCCATAACTCTCTTATTCCTTGATGGATTTTTGTCAAACCTTCACCAATATTTTTCTCTTATTTTTCTGCTTTTATTAAAACCAACTTATTGTCAGGGTGAACTATCCCTTTAAATGACGTCGTATAACCCTAATCCTAACCCTGCTTCCCCAGAAATGGTGTTTTTTGAGAAACGCTGATTCAACACGCACCTTCTTGTGAGTTTCACATCAGCATTTTAAATTTGGCAATTATTACTGTGGACATAACCATGTGTTGAACTAAACGCATAACAAATGTCTCATTCTGGCCTGAAAAATGAGAGTATAAACGCACCCTTAGACATATCATATTGCTTTTAACAGGTGCGGCTCTACACCCCAATGTACTCCTCGTAAAATCGTAAAAGCTTTTGAATTCCTAACGGCTATCGAAGCCCTCCGCTGAGCGAGGAGTAGAAATCCTCGAAAAATTCACATTCTCGTATCTCCCTTATTTGGGCCTTAAATATCATGAAAATTCCAGAGTAGATAGGAAATGATATTATGCTTCATATCAATTTTCACTGAAAACGGTTGAGTATTTTTTGAGATACGAGTATTTTTCTGTTTCAGAGGGCCGAGAAAAGTGTTTTTTCCCTACACAAGCCTGGGACGAAATGAATATATGCAAACAATTGACATAATGTATTGCTAGACTTTAAACTCCAGTCGCACTCCCTGCGCAGTTTCAAGTATTGCGCAGTTAGTAGTTTTGTGTAAAACTGCCATCAAAAATCGAAGACTAAACGTGAAAAGACTGGAAGTTACGGTCTATCATCGAACGATTCGCCTCTGTGCGCATGCGCTCACCTGACGTCATCCGTTTGCCTCAGCCGTTCTGTTTAAGCTACTGAAATCCTTGCAATCTGATTGGCTGAGAGCAAATTTGTTGGTAACAATCACTGACAAGACACGCCCCCTGTTTACTCTCAATCTTGTGTGTATGCATGGTGTACGTGTACTTTGTAGCCTGTACGCTGCCCATATATCGCTAGGTAGGTCGTGCGTACACTCAAGTGGAAACCATCCTGCATGCACCACTATACATGGGACTACACGCGAAGAATGGTAGAGGGTTCATGAATGACATTGCCTTCGATTTTTTCCCGACATAACCGTTCGACAGATAATTATGAAAAGATATTCCGAGGATCCCCTCAATATACATGCACATGTACTTTGATTTTTCATATCTGAAAGTTTTGATCTTGCGCAGTGACAGCAAATGTGAAAAATACTGCTACATTTTCATTTTCATTTCATTTGGTTGTTTCTAGGGCGAGATTTCACAATTTAGCTGAGACTCTTCGGTAGCGGTTTTACGTAAACAAATTGTTTATTTTATGCAAATTAGGCAGGATGGAGTGAAAGCTTTTGGGCAGTTAATTGCAGTGTAGAGCCGCGACTGTTAAAACTATGAGCTCTGCTTTAAAAAACTTTGTAAGAGATTCTGTCATAGGTTATCAGTTATTTTTGTTGTAATGAATCACTAATCATCTAAGAAGTTATGTCTGCTCTGACTGCATGTTGTGTCTTTTCCTCAAAGGAAGGTACTATTCAAGACATGGCAAAGGTTTCAAGACTTTTTCTTTGAAAGTCTTAAAAGTCTTATCAGTCTTAAAATACTGGAGAGTTTCAAGCAAAGTGAATGAAATTTTAGTGTTCTACTTCATTTGGTTTTGCTGCCAAGTGGGGAAAAAAAGTTGAACTTTGCTGCAATATTTTGCTTATGAGATTGTACATGAATAGTGAATGGATTTGAGGGTAATTTTAGAGGGTTTGTGGAAAAATGGTACCACAAAGCTCACGTTATCAAAATTTCATGAGCCTGCCCCTTTGCCATGCCTGAATCCTGTGCTTTTCACACCATGAATCACGTTTCATAATCCTTTCACTTTTGTAATATTGTCTGCTGTTTCCAGCCACATGTAATTTCTTTTCTGAATTGAAAGGCCTAGTCAGCAGAGGTTAAAGGTCTCTCTTGGTATGACCAAAAAAAAAAGGTAAAAAAAATCCTCAGAATCCACAAAATTTACTCGTAATGTTTAAGGCCAAATAATCTGCCAAGCATTCATGATACATGTATAAAGTAACAATAAGTAATGTACAAAGAGAAAATGAGGAAACCAGGTTGATTAGCAAGACATGTAGTCCCATGTGTGCATAGGTTTGTTGGTGCTTTCTGGGGTACTGATATTAGATTTTCAGCAATTATTTATAATTTTAGAATTCACTGAACAATAAACAATTCATTATGACTTTTAGCTACTTTCTCATGCAATATAGTTCCGTTACCAGAATTCAATATCATTTAACGGCACTACTCAAAAAAGTCTTATTTTTCCCCTATGGTTTATTGTGGTTTATTGTGGATAGCTATACATGTATATTCTAAAAATATGTTGCAATAACATTGTAGATTGTATAAATATATTCCGAAATGGAGCCAAAAAGAAGAACTTTCAAGTTTCAAACTTGAAGAATATTGTTAAAGTGTGTCAAAGTAGGCTTGAACCTTCTTATAGTTTACCTTGTTTGCTATGTCCATTTGGCAAAAGCATAGAGATAGCGGGTCATGAAAGTTGCCGCAATTATCTAATGAGATTGCTCATGAATCGTGAATGAATTTATAAATTTTACGTGGCCTATAGCATCGTGGGCTCACGTATTCAAAGTTCCGTAAGCACGAGCTCCTGTCCTGGATGGCTATTTTTCGCACAGTGAATCACGTCTTGTGACCGCTAAGATTCTGTCTTCCTCTTTACCATTCTGGCCTGTTTTTATCTTTAAAATGTAAGTCATATGGTTCACTGCCACATATAGCAATATCTAGGTCATAAGAAATGAGAATAATAATAATCAGTGATGCTTTTATAGCGCATATCACTGCCGTTGCGTCTCTATGTGCTTTAAGAAAGGGAAAAATGAAAGGATAGACAGATGCTATAAAATGCACAATATAGCTCATTTAAAATGCTTTTTGAACAAATATGTTTTCAGGACAGTTTTAAACGTAGATATTGTGGATAAATCCTTCAAATGAGATGGGATATTATTCCGAAGTGAAGGGCAGCATGAGCAAATTATCAGTTTCCAAGAGCCTGTACAAGCTTCTTAGTGGTCTATAAATAAAAATACTGACAAAGCTTTCCAAGTTCACACAGAGCAAATGATGCTGATTTACACTTCAATGAAAAATATTTGTTCATAACCATATTCTGAACTAATAACACATCTACATGTAGGTTTCTGGCTGTTCTGGGCAAAATGGATGTATTATCAAACTTAACTACTGGAAGTTGCATTCTTCTGCGGAATCGAGATGTAAGATGTAAAATCTCTTTTTTTTTTCACCCTTCAGTTTGAGACCATTTAGGATTGACCATTGCTTGATCTCCTTTACACAACCTTCGACTTGGGAGAATGCATTATTAAGTTCTCGTGGTTTAAAATGAAACATATATCTGTGTATCATCAGCATAACACATCCCTGACATTTGATTACGTTAGACCTAATCACGTCACCCAAGGAAGTAGAGAAACCATGTTCCGATTCCTCTTTCTGAAACTTCCAGAATAAAGTTCTGCAAAGATACATGTATACTGCAGAAATATTCTCTTTTTCCCCCATTTTTGTTAACGTTAAAATTCAAATTATCTGTACAGAAAGTGCACTCCAGTCACAGTTGAAGAATCTTGAAAGCACATGCCTGTCTTTATCTTGTACATGTATTGAGTATGCTGACTTCTCATGTGGTTGCTTTGATACACATTCATAATCATAACCATGAATGAGGAGGGGACACACAAGTACATATTTGTACACATGATTATTCAGGGCTTGTCACCAACTGGGGCCTGGTAAAAATGCCCCTCCCTCTTCCTATTTGAACTTCAGAACCCCAAATCCCAAAATTTTAACAAGGGGCCCATGTATGCATACTGACTCTAAAATTTCAATCCAAACTTCCTCTGAAAAAGGTTAGTTTGGCGTACATGTATGGCACATTTGGTTTGGGCAATGGAGGAGCACCTGTCCCCTGTGCCCCTTAGAAGGGCCTTTGCCTGTTGAAATGTCTTGCACGTCATATCTGCGCTATAACTGTAGACTATATATATACAAGAACTTGCTGCAAATTTCCATAACTACTTCTGTAGTAGGAATATTCCGGTTAGATTGTGACGAGAATGTATTGGTAATGTTAATTGAGAGCATTGTGAAAGAAACCGTATAGAAGTTATTGGATATTATTGATTATTATGAAATCATTGAAATAATGATTTTTCTTCAAGTGAAAAACACCTGACCCAGCTTTCGGTATACAGGAAAACACATAAAATTATGTCTTGTCGTATTTGGAATATGAGGGCATTTCAAGAGCAATCTTTTTCATGTCACAGTACTTTGCTATTCTTCCACATACATGTAAGAATAAATGGAGCGAGAAAGCTCACAAGTTATTTTTCACCTTTACAAAAACTCGGCCTTCTCTTGAAAGAGCTGCGATTATGTTCAAGACGTACTACAAGTAATTTTTGTCATTTTTTTTTTTTTTGGGGGGGGGGGGAGGGGGATTGAATAATAGTATACCCCCTGGAGTGGTTCATGGTAGACTATTTTGAAGGTTGAGTGATAGGTCATTGCCACCGAGGTCAGGAAAGGTGCTGACCTAGAAGGAATCCATGGTCATTTTGGGTCTGGTCACTGGAGAGGTTTCTTTCCACACATATAAGAACAAATAAGCAAAACCAATATAATATCCATTTATGCCATTGGAGAGAAAGAAAAAAAATCTAGATATGGAGAGAGAGAGAGAGGGGGGGGGGGACACCATTTAATAAACTTGCTGAGCAATAAATAAATGAATAGGAAGCTAAGGATAGCAATGGCATCGGGAATCCAAACCACAATAATACGGAATAATCGCATAAATACATTGAGTGCGTAATCACAACACCATATAGAGACCCCGATGGATGGCAGCATAAATGCCTGTTCAATTATTGACCCATTGTTTTCATTGTTCACGACTTCACAGCCAGAGCGGAAAAAATAGTGCCCTCGGGGGCAAGCCTACCATACCCTGGTAGAGGGAAGAGGTCCCTCGCCTGACCTCTACGTGACCCCCTGCTGTTGTCAATATCAAAGTGCGTGATTTTTAGATTTTCTGATCTCTTATTACTTATTGTACTTTTCATCATGGTGTGGGGGGGGGGGGGAGGAATGTGCTCTGATATACAATAGGACTGTTTGGTTGTGGGATACCTTTGGTTGCAGTGCCACTCATCTTCGTGTTAGATGCAAATCACAGTGATTTCAAGACACAGAATCGTGGGTTTTCATGGGAAATTTGCAGAGCTCAGGTATGCATGGACAACAGATGTTAGCCGTATATACATCACTAACAATACATCACTAACAATACATTTCACTTTTACAACTGACTGGTCTTACTAGGCTAGTACCTCCTTGGTCTTACGTAACATGGTTACTTACCAACAAAGACCTCAAAAGACTGGTCCCCTGGACGGAAAGTTTATGGACACAAAGGTCCTCCAAAAGCAACAGGAAGGCTCTCCTGTAACTGATCTGCTACATTCTGAATAATCCCTAATGGGATGATGTCCAAGGCTTTTTTACTCTCACTCTGCTGTGTGTGAGATTTGTATGAATCTGTATGAATACCAACTCATGATTGTGTGTCTTGAAATCTGTCAAACTGATTATAAAAAGCAAATTCAGTAGAGGTGTCGTAGTCTAGTGGATACGTTACCAGACTCTGCATCACATGGTTCACGGTTCGAGTCCCACCGTGGCAATAATGTCCTTTGGCGAGACATTAATCGACATTTACTACTCTCCACCCAGGTGAAATAAATGGGTACCCAGTAGGAAGAAATTCCTTGAATGTTATAGCACCTTATCATGGCAGCTTGACTAAAGCCGGGGTAATGATATGATACTTTGTATTAAAGCACAGATGATTATGTTTGTATAGTAGCTGTGCTTTATAAATTGACAATATTATTATTATTATTTAATTTCCATGAAATTATGGTAAGCTTAAAGTGTAGGATGAGAAGTTGCTTAAATTTTGTGTGAGCAATTTTGCGCAGATGATAAGCTAAGATTGCCATGATCTTTGATGATGTGATTGGAATTTGAAATGCAGTGGTCGAATGGGAGGGCTGACTCAAATTGTAGTTGGTTTCTAATTTGTAAATGGAACTGGGGATTGATTTAAGTCTCTCTTATTTTTACATTCGTAATGAATTGAGAAAAACATTGTATCCTTGTTTTCTAAATCACTAGAAAGGGAAAACATGAAGACAGGGATGATTTACAGTGTAATTAATATATTAGCGTACTAACAGGCATATTTGTATGCATCTTACTATTTGGAATATTAACTATTTATGAATTCATTGTAAATATACAACAATTTCAATATTTTCTTACAAGTTTCTTTAATTTATATTTGCTTTTTTAATAGATGACTTTTATTCAGCATATCTCATTTCAAATCAATAGAAATACAATATAGTCATAACATAATCTATCATATTCATCTGATAAATGCCTCTTGAGAGCCAGGAGGGATATTGTATATACCTCTCCCTATTTGAAATAATTAGGTAAGGCCTATCTGGCTTCGGCAGATGATTTACGAAACAAAAAAGAGAAAATAAATACATGTATATAGATGTTATCAAGGCCAATTAGAGGAGCATATACAGTCCTTTTTTTTTGACAGCCCCAGAGCTTCCCCCAGCATTTCTTGTTGCGATTTATTAATTTACATGCAAAGTTTTACCTCACTGTTTTTTTTTTTTTAGATGGCTTACCCCTACCACGACATGTATAAATGGGGCTTAGATAGCTTTAGATACACTGTCAAAAGTGTACCTTTAGATGAATCTATCCAAGTGTATGATTGGCAAATATTCACATCTGTCATGATATACCAATGTCAGTCATACATCAAAAACAAACAATTTCATACAATTTGATGGCATGGCTGATTGTGTATAAACCGTTTGCTGAACGATGTTTGATGTCAAAGTCTTGCTTCAAACAAAGCCATTATCGTGACCCAGATTCCAGGGTTGTCTTTTGTTCCAACGAGTTAAGCGCACTGTTGTACTCGCTCAGTTCGGCAGAAATGAGCGATTGTCTTTGTTGTTTTCCTCGTCATCTTCTCTGTGTCTTTGACAAGAGACAGTTGCCTGTCACAGTGTATACTTGTCCTTGGAATATGAAAATGTTGTGTTTTAGATGTAGGCATTTGTATCATTTTTACCTTATTCAGATTACACTTTGAGAAAGATTGTGTTTCTGCAGGGGGGGGGGGGGGGAGGGTAGGGGTAGAGAATCAGGGAATCAGTATTGATACTGCTCTTCCTGCGGGCCATTACCAGGTAACCATGTACACCTGGGTCAAGAGGTACAACTATGGGCATAACACCTTGTCCAAGGATGTAAGCACTGAGCGCGGATCGAGTCCAGAAACTCACATAAGAGTGAAGAGCCTTTCTCCAATATACCACAGTGCTCTCAATAGACCGCTTCTGTAATGTATACAAATTTATGCACTTATATTCTCTGAGCACCTAGTGACGAGCTATTCCATGAACATGCTTTTTATAAATGAGCCTCAATGCTTGGAATCCAGTTTGCATTATTTGTTGCTATGTCCGGCAAGCCTCTGGCAAGCTTTCAGGTTGTCAAGAACAACCTTTGTTTGAAAGGTATGCTTACCGAAGCGGTCTATTGGATATAACAAGCAAAATGTCTTAGGTTCCTTGACAAAGCTCAAGAACTGAATACATACTTCTTTCTATAATTATTGTGATTCTCTGGTAAAATTCGTTGCTACTCATTGATTTCGATAATTGGTTGTAGTCCTTGAGCAAGGTGCTGTCCATGTGAACGAAGCCATAAATTTCCCAGGGGCTTCTATCATCTATGTAACTAGTGAGATAATCTTGAAAGGTTTCTACTGAGACACAAATGTATATGAGAGAATACAGGTGTGTATCATGTACTGATGAATCATTTGTAACCAAGCTTTCTTATTTGTGAATGTTTTATAAGCTTTGCCATTTTGGAGTTTGAATTCAATGGCAAGTCATTACATATAAATCAAGGTGAATTATTTCTTTTTTTTTTTTAGATATAGCATTACAAGGGATTAAGTCCTCACTAAATCAAGTTGATTTTAAGCACGAAACAACAACAAAAGAACAATAACAAAAATGAGCAAAGGGGTTCATAAACATCAAGGAAAGTCATATCAAAGATAAGAGAATATGTAATTTTAAAATATTAAAGGTTCACCCAATAAATAAATCCACCTGTAATTACCTAATGCATATATATATATTTAATTGATAAAATTATATTTAGTGGGTGGTGTTAGTATTATAGGGTTAGGATATATGAATTTAGATTATTTCTTGCTACTATCATATATCATAAAGTACAGATACAATGATGTAATGTGGAAGTGTAGGGGCAATTTTTTGAACTTAACATGATTGTAATTACTGCAGCATTGTAAGTTCCACTTTTATGATTAAAAAGGACCATTATAACAAACACATCATGGTTATAATGCCTGGTTGGTGTAAATGGAATTTGTGGTATTTCATTCAGTAATGTTATGCTAAAACTGTTGCATTTCCCCTAGAACTGAATATTAATGTGAACATCTATGCTCTAAGACATCAAAGATCTTCATTGATATGCATCAAGATATGACGCTTGTGGGATACATTAAGGCTAGGGATAGGAAGGAGAATGTCTTTTATGTTCACCATTAAGATGACAATTTTCTAGTTTGGCATTATTAAAACACATTAAATGAAATTAGGTTTGCACAACTATATGCATGCACTCACTTACATCAAAGTATGCCATTCAAAAGTTGTGAACAATCAAAAACAAAAGCAAAAAAATAAAAAATAAAAATAAAAAATAACATAACACAGATGAGAATTCGGAAATGGGGTCACATACGGGCTGATTAATACCGGCAACCTATATATATAGTCAGCTGAGAGGCAGAAAAGCGCATATACCCTTCTGACTGTGAACAGATGATATGTTTTTTCTTGGACAGGATATGACTTTATTCTGACCATGTTTTTTCAATCATATTTATTTTCCAGTATCTGTACTTTTTCTGTGTTTGTAGTGGAAGTGATGCAAATAACGAAGTTAAATCGAAGGGGATGATTAGTCAGATTCCAGCAGGCAATTGGGTTGAAGAGAAACTATTGTAGGCCCTCATCATGCTTGTGTATGACCCCGTTCTCATTACAAGATTGGAAAGTGGATCGCTCCATCTGGGGCGCGCCAGGGAGGTGCACTAGCACGCCGCTTGCACGCCGCGGGTTCACACCGCGGGCTCACACCGCGGGCTCACACCTGCAGAAGGTAGCGCAATCTATCTTAGCACTCTCTGCACAGTAAACTGCGAATAGGCGCGCTCTAGATCGCGCTATCTCTCATAGACTACCCCCCAGAGGTGGTCTGGTCTGGGATCGCCGTGGAGCGCCATGGAGCGCTCTGAAACGACGTCACCATGCTCTCACCTTAGAGGTGGCGTGATCTAGCATGCGCTAGAGCGCTCTATCCCTCGTAATGAGAACGGGGTCTTGGTTGATTAGTCTATCATGTTTTTTATACAAGTTGCTTTAACTTTATTAAGAGTGCAAATTTGAGTATTTGAACTTGCAATATCTCTTTGCAGAATTAATATCTAAAGCTAATATTTTGAATATAAGGCTAGGGTACCAGTACAGCATAGCATCTAAAACAAGACAGAACAAAAAGCTATTTTGTGATTTGTCCATTTTATTTTATATGACATACAGGTGTATGTTCTTTAGCACTGCTGCAGTCAACATTACAGGTATACTGCAAGTAGCTGTTTTCCTGCAATGTATCATGCTTTTTAAAAACACTCTTCAGAGTAAGATTTAGAATAACTAGCAACTGATTAGCACTGAATGTCCTATTGCTTTCCAGATGAGTCTGCAAAATAGTTTCCACTGGGCCATTTGATGTTCAAGAGGCTGCCTACCCCCACCCCACCCCCCTTCCTTGTCAGTTTGTTAGGCGAGGGTCAAGAGATTATCAGAGAATCAGCACCAAGCCGTCAGACGTCAACTGGAAAATGTGTCAAGTGCTCCTAAATAATGCAAAGTCCCTGTTTCTATTCCTGTAGCTCCCACTTCAAGTGCTCTCCTCTGACTTTGATGGAGGCCCTCTCCATGTTGTTTTCTTACAGAGGGTGCAATGGAAAAAAAAGGATGCAAAGCAACCGATCTTGCCTCAGTCCATACCAGATGCCCCCCCCCCCTCATCCTACCCCTCTCCTTATTCATGTTCTTTGCATTAATATGACATTCCTTCAGGGGATTTGTTTCGTGGCATTTTAGGTCAATTTACACTTTGATCCATACATCGCAATTTAACCAACATCACGAAATTCTACTTTTTTATAGTAATACTGTCTTCTGACAATGTTCTTCGGGTTATCAAGGCTGTCAACCCTCCCGCTCTTGGCGGGAGTCTCATGCCACCACGTTCATTCTCCCGCCGTCCCACCAGCGTCATACCGGGAGACTCTACGCTACACTACACTCTGCCTCCCGCTCTCCTGCCAAACGTGTAAAATGAAAATTTCCAGCACCGAAATATGTAAATAGCTGATGACCCTTTTTTTGTTGTTCTTGTTCGAGAATTTAGGAGTAAAAAGACGGGATCCATGAAAGAATAAAGAAATTAAAAATTCATGTGCACCACACTGCATTTTTTGTTTTGTTTAATGCTGGTCATTATCATAAATTGTATTGATTGTATACCATTTATCTTCTATCTGTGTATATCCATGTATTATGTTTGTAGATAAAAGAAATTTTTTATTTTTTTATTTAAGGGTAATGAAATGATTGAATTGAATGTAATTAAATTGTTGTTGATTAAGCAGCTTCAACTGTAACATCGTGATTATTGAAATGTTTGGACTGTTGTGTAAATGGGCCTTTTGCAACTCTGTCGTAACCTTGTTTATAGGTATTCAACACCCTCTTTATCTGTTTTGTTGGTTTTTGGCGAGCTTCACTTTGCTAGATCTTGATCTGCCTACAGGGTTTAGGTTGGGGTTTCTCTCTTCTGTTTGATATTTACCTCTTTGATCATCTCGTCTTACTTTGGTTTCTGACTTTCCGCAAATAGACGAATCCACCTTTTCTACATCTTTGCCAACTATATTATGTCCCTCTTTCTCCTTTCTCTCTCTCTCTCTTTTCTCTCTCTCTCTCTCTCTCTCTTCTCTCTCTCTCTCTCTCTCTCTCTCTCTCTCTCTCTCTCTCTCTCTCTCTCTCTCTCTCTCTCTCTCTCTCTCTCTCTCTCTCTCTCTCTCTCTCTCTCTCTCTGCCCCTCTTTCTCCTTACTCTCCTGTCTTTATGCCCTTTCTTATGGTATCCTTTAGCTCTCTCCTCACCATTTTCTCATGTTATTCCTTCTCTAAAGTGCTCCCATCTCCTACCAATTCTCTCAAATTATTTTCTTCATTCCTTCATTTTATATCCTCATTTTTTCCTTGACCTTTTTTTTGTATCTTATTGTCTGTTTGAAGTCAGAAGGGAGTTAACTCTACAAGGACAACTACCCCCCAGACAATTACCCCCCTCCCGGACAACTACCCCCCCCCCCCCCCCCCCCCCCGGACAACTACCCCCTGGATAACTACCACCCTAGGACAACTACACAGTAAAAACACTGTTTTAAAGGTTGTTTAAAACTGTTTAATATTTAAACATATTGTTTACAATATAAACTGTACAACAGGTTGTCCACTTCTGTTTGCACAGGGGGGATTGGAATAATCGTCATTTTATGGGGGTAATTTTTACTAGGGGGTAATTGTCCTGGGGGGTAGTTTTCCAGGGGGTAGTCGTCGGGGGGGGGGGTGGTTTTCCAGGGGGTAGTTTTCCCGGGGGTAGTTGTCCTGGAATCGATACGAGTTAATGCCCTTCTGGCTCCAAACAGACGACATGCCATTTTCTCTCTTTTCAAAATGTTGTTTCTCATTACCTCTCTCAAAATTTACTTCATCTTATTTTCTATCTCTTCATGACAAAGAGCCTATAATAGCTTGTAATTCTTGCCTTCGGTCTTCATTTTTGTTTAATATCCCTTTCATTCAGTTTGTCTTTGTATATCTCCTGTATACATATCATCAATCTCTCACGGCACATCTCTCCCCCTCTCTCTCTCTGCGCCCTCTCTCTCTCTTCGCCCTCTCTCTCAGGTATTCCCAACTCTCTGCTCCATCTCCTGCTTGGAGCAGAGAGATGTGGGTCAACTTGCGACCCCACCAGCTTCAGACACTCTAGACAAAGGCTGGGGAAGTGATGCATCTCTCTGCCTCCTTTAAGCTCTGTCTCTTTTTCTCCATCCTCTTCCCTCTCCCTCTCCCTCTCTGACCCTCTTGCCCTCTCTCTCTCTCTCCCCCTCTCTCTCTCCCCCCCCCTCTCTCCTCTTTCCCCCTCTCTCCTCTTTCCCCCTCTCTCTCCTCTTTCCCCCTCTTTCTCTCCCCCTCTCTCTCCCCATCCATACACCCAAGAGAGAATTAAGCAATGCACATACATTGACACATAGCTGCAGCTTGCAGTATAGACTACATTCATGTGCTGTATGCAGTGTACATGTATGTCACAGGGTTGCTATGCTTTCGAACAAATACGGGCAATAGTGATCGGTACACAGTGCACTTGACTGTTAACAAATACGAATAGGTTTTTTTTTAGTGAGATTGGTGTTATCTTATCAACATTTCTTGCCTTGTTGTTTTCATGTTAGGCCCAAGTGTTAATAATTCATATGTATGTGAGCCTGATCGGTTAAGAGTAGGCATCTTGTCCATCCGTGACACTGAATATTTTATTGATTATAATTTTAGTAGGCAACCATGGCAACCAAATTTTATAAAATTTCAACTCCTTCAGTGATGCCCTGCACAATGAAACATAAAATAGTTCTCTGCAATTAAATGCTTATTTTCTACAGGCCTTCAAACTTCCAAATTTGTCAAATGTCCATCCGTGACAACCGATCAGGCTCATTTACCTTTAAAGACCTTTTTTCTGGTGACTTCTTGGTGCATTTAAAGTGGTTTCTCACAGGTATTTCTCTAATCTTAATATGCTATCACAACTTTACTGACAGCCTCCCAAAGTTCTGTATATTTTGATGAAATACTTTTAATGATGTGTTATTATTAACTCCTGGAGTAAGAAAAGTTATAATAATGATAATCATAAAGATTTCTAAAGCGCACTTTCTGATGCAAATGTCACTCAAGGCACTACAATATTGGTTGTAACAAAATAAAATTAACATAAATAGGCTTCATGAACAGGGAAACAAAATGAATATATAATGTGGGCAGCAGATATAAATCATTTGCACTTCAATTTGCTGATTACTCTACTTGTTGTAAATAATCAATAACTGTAAAACAGCTATGTTTGACTATTATTAATATATGGAACAACAACAGCAAAAAGCAAAAAAAAAAAAAGACACATACAAACAAATAAAAGAGCAGAGAGCGGTATAGCTCTGGGAAGCCTGAAATGAGCTTTTGAAATTTGAGGGTAAAAAAGAACTCTAAAAATTGTAAGAATTTGTCCTTGTCCTACACAAAATATTGCTTCTTCTGTAGAAAAGTTGTAAAAATATTTTTTTATGAGTAAAAGCATATTTTATAGCTGATATTGGCTTTAAGTACCATCATGATAAAGATAGGCTGTAGAGTTGCAGGATACCCAAAATGACATCTGTCCACACCGTCAGCAAGAAAGGCTGAGCTGTGGAAGACACATTGGTTCAAAGTGTACTGTTAACATTTAGATTTATACTAATATTCTGCAGTATTTGTAGATAAAAGGTGAATATTATAAATTCAAAGATCAATATACTAGAATAATACAATAATTTTCTAACAAGCCAGAAAATGTGAAACTGGCATAGTTCAAGTTAGTAGCATAATTAATATGCTGGTATACGCCTCACTTATCAGATGGTATTGGTGTAGATATGTATCAGCATTTAGCACATTATGTGCAAAATACTCCTAGAAATTCACATCTAAAGCTTGGCAAATTATTTGCATGTATCCACTTGAAAATATATTTCAAAATTTGTTGAGGTTTTATTATATTGATCTTGATTTTTGATTGATAATAAAAGTTCTTGCCTCTGAATTTGCTTTTTTCTTGGTGTCAGCAAGTCAAATTTATTCAAGATTTTAAACGTGTTGCTAACTCTGATCACTATCCTGACTAATGGCTATAATGGCATAATGTGTCTTTTTTCTAAATGACATAAATGCAAGAATGAATATTGATATGAAAATACATGAAAGTAAACATCTCTGCAGATGCTGTTATTTTATTTTTGAAATGAATTATGAAGTTGTAATGACTTTCTTATGTATACATCTGCATGACATAGTAGATATTTCCCCTGTAAAGGATTGCTCTTCAAATGCTCTCACATTCAAAATACATGTATGACAAGAAACAGCTGAAATATTCAGGCCGAACATTTGTGTGTAGTTCCATAAACACATTTTTATGTGTAGTGCATGTGACTCTCAGCAGGATTGAGTCAATTTCTTATCATTTTGGTGATTCCAAAACCTTACAGCATACACTAATTCTTATTTGCTATAATCATCCTTTCCCACTTGCTTTGAGACAGTTTCTTTTACAATTCAATCTCACGACCAGAACTCAACTTTATTTTTAAAAGGCAACATACTATTTTTTGCGTCTTACACTTTGTTTTTTAACCCGGACCCAACGTACAAAAAGATCAATAGAATGATACAAATTATTGCTGATTGTGTATTATACTTCAGTTCATTACATCTTTTATTGTTAATGTTGATTCTACTCAAATAATTCTGATTAAAGTATACTTCCAGAAGTGGTGCGCAGGTTCAGCCTTATGTATGACTCCTGTATTTGACCTGTAATACAAATTTGATTAAGCAGTCAAGAAAATATTTATCTAGTGCCGTTCACATTTGCCAACTTATAGCTAGAGTGTGCATAGACATTACGGTTGCACTAACATTATGATTGCAACTATGAAATTTAAAAGAGTGTGTAACAAAAGGGTTTAATTTTTCCCTTTTAGGGCAATTCTTAAAATCTAATATCTAGTATTAATAATATCAGGTAGGAAAAAAGTGAAGGAAATTCAATAGGAAAATAAAAGAAGAATGATGGAGAGCAAGGAGTCAAGACTGACTGTAACTGAATTTCATAGGAACTATTAAAAAAAAAAAAAAGAGAAAGAAAATCCGCAAAGCCGCAAGCTCTCCGCCCGTACAATTCTGTACCTTTTGATGAACTAGGCAAGGAAAAAAGTATTTCCCCCCCCCCCCCCGAAAAGAAAATTATTCAATGAAAGAACATTGACTTTTCCTGCCCTTGACCTATATATTTGTGGGGGCAAGAGGTAGGGTGAGAAAGTTATCATGATAGCGCAGCTGGTGGATAAAATTGTCTACAAAAAAATCAGAGGGAAAAGTTGAGAGAGCAAAAAAAAATAGAGAAAAGAAAGTAAGTGTCAACTGTCAACATGTCTGCACTTTCTGTCGCCATGGCGACACTTCCTCAATTTCTGCTCTGCATTTCGCGATCTATTTCATTAATTAAGACCCGAGGCAGGGAATGATTTGTTCGGAAAGAACAGTCCAGTTTGGGATCGTGCGATAGGGAACATATATTTTTTTCCTATCTTATTCCTCCTCTTGTCCCCCTCTCATCATGTGATATTTGGTGTAAGTCTTAGGTGAAATCAAAAAGAGTAATTTTGCTATTATCATAATTTGAATGTTAATATTATTTTCTCTTTTCTTCAGCAGGGGGTGTTTAATGCTTAGTCTATTTGCTAATCTCTCATCATGACCATTTCATTGTGTCTTCATTTACAGTAAATTAATTTACAAAGAACTTGTGAGTAAATAGTGAAACATGCACTTGATTATTAAAATGATATATTTGTTTGAGAAGTTTTTAATTTCCCTTTAAAAAAAGTGATTGTGCTTCTTTCTTTTTATGTTGTCTCTGATCAGTTGTAATGCCAGAGGACATGAAAACACCCTTTTACACTTATTGTAACAAACATTGCATGCACAACACAAAATTGCTTCTTAATACACAAAATTGTCCTGATAAATAGTCCCTCCTCTCTTGTAAATGTAATTAACCACCCCCTGGTGACAATGGTAGAAACCAATTACAATGCTTGATGGGAATGTACATGGTGAATTCCATTTGACTACCGGAGGTGAGGGTTAATGGATGTGGCTCTACGGTTTAATTTCATTATCATTCCAGAATGCGTCCACTTAGTGATGAGCTCAAGGTTAAAAGGAGAAGGGCACAATTTCATTTTTTACCAAAATAAACTTGATGAATATATGAAAAAATTTATAGTGTATTGCCATTGGAAAGATTGTCCGGCAGCCCAGACTATCGTGGCGCTAGTAATTCATTCTTCTACGAGACTAATTTCATTTGGATGACCTGCCAAGGCCGGGCTTGTGATTCGAAGTGCTGCCGTGTTGTTTCACGGATCGCGCGACGATAATTGCAGCGTAATGCTGGACAGCCTACATTTAACACACACAGAGAAAAATGATGTAGTTGCTATGTATCTAGGTCAAGGGATGATGCGGTCTTTACCTTTGTCTCTGCTCTCATCCATCTATCTCATCTCTTCTTGAAACTATCTTCTCTCCATCTCCTTCCCAGTCTTTTTATTTCTCCCTCTTTGCTTTCCATGATCAATCATCCATTCTCTATTCTTCTCCCTTCCTCTCTGTTCCTTTCTCTTTTTCATCTCAGCTACGTCTGATTATCATTTCATCTCGCCTCTTCTTTTTGCAACTCTCTTTCTGTTGTCTCTCTTCCTGAAACACACCTTGTTTTCTCCCTTTTTCTGTGTAACACACTTGAATCAATGTTTTCACCTGAGCTTTTGCTGCTTCCTATTTCCCTTTCATCTCATGTACTTTTTTTCCTTCTGTCCATCCGTTTCTCTTTTGCTTTTATGACCAGTGTGGGAAGGAGGAGGTGTGAGGAGACATTGCATTACTGACCAGTGGTTAATTAATCTCTTTTGTGTATAACTCTCCCTTGCTAGGATCTATTATTCTCTCCTTGCTCCCATTCTCTATCTCTATCTCTTTACGCATCTGTTTGATCATCATCCTTCTTGCCTTCTTTCTTTCCTTCTTCCCTTCTACCTTCTTCATCTCTCATCCATTTTCTCACAGGGTTCTCCAGGTATTACCAAGTCCCTGATTTGCCCCTTACAGCCCATTAACTTTTATGCTTATAGTCTACTACAATCAGAATATTGCTCACTTGACCGTTAATTTTTTTAAGATACAGACCAGTAACAAATATCGAAGATGCTCTGCGTGAAATACCCGAATTGGGTTAACAAATTTATATTGTCTACTGTTCTCTAGATTTGCATTACGTTGCAGCTGAGTAAAATTATGATGGTATTTGTTTATTTTCTTTGAACTTGGAGGAGATTTTAAGTCACTTTTTCCATATATTTCATTTATAATTTCTAATGAGAAGGATGGCTTGGTTGTGCGGTTCCTTTCATATTCAAATAAAATAAGACTTCTTAACCATTTTAGCTTGATAGGACTCAAAACCCGGACAAATTAAATCTTGAACCCAAACTCCTTTTGTAGTATGTATTCATGATATTCATGAAGTGCAAATACTATCGGGGGATTTAACAATTTTAAAGCTACTTTTCATTTTTCCCAAATAGAAAATAAATGTGGTGGAATTGTGCTGAAGTCTGTCTTGAAATATTTCAAAGAAACACCATGGAAATTTCAAGCATTCTCAAGAGTGCTCTCGAGTTACAACTTGTTCACCAATTTTTTTCTTCAATTTTTTTCTTCAATATGGTTTTATTTATGTCGGCGGTAGAGGGAGACATAGAAAATGAATTAAATTTCTAGCAAACCATAGAAGAAATAGAAATTCATGTATGTATTTTGAGGTGAAACAAGAAAAATAACATGTTTTAGATAGGAACATCTTTCAAATGAATACAAAATTTGACAGAGTGGTTCATAACTAAAGTATTCCTCTGATCAGAAATCATCAAATCAACCTTTCTTTAAACTTGTAAAGCTGCATGTAATTGCAAATCTTTACATTCTTGATTAAGCTAGGGTTACAATGTAATTTTGCTCATCTTTTTGCCCAGGGTTTCTGAAAAATGGTGATTTGGTAGTAAATTAAAATGGAAATAGCTAAAGTCAAGAGGGAAGAAAATAAAGCATATCAACAGATTTGTACTTTTGAGACCTATTTGCTAAGATGGGCAAGTGGATAAAGATTCCTCCATTATATCCTGCTAAGAATTCTTTTCCAAACTTTGGGAGTGGTCCAGATTTGCAGCAGTTGCTTTTTATGATATGATAATACAACTCTATATTTTGCGAAGTTCAAAATTTTCATGCTGAGGAAATTGCTGTCGTTAACAAATTGCAATAGTTTCTGGTTTTATAATATACTTTATTTACATTTGCATACATTTGATTTACTATGAAATAAGCAACAATTATTGTCAAATTCTGGCAGTTCAAGTGTTAATGATGTATCAAGAATAGCTTCTAAAAAAAATGTCAGAAGCTTTAACTGTGTGAAAATTCCTGCCGTTGCATTGAGAAAAGTTGATTGAAAATGAATAGCTCCCTTTATGATTGGATAGAAGAATAGAGAAAATATTGCCTATCAGATTAAAAGCGGACAAAGAAAATATTCTTTGAAAAGGCTGAACTATATTGTGTTTTGCAATAACCCCTTTTCCCCCAATTGCGGGAGTTATTCACATGAAACCTAGTGTTTCATTTCATAACTGAAAGGTCTAGAGTTCAACAGAACGAATATAAAGAATCAGTGCGCTTTTATTACGTTGAACTTTGTACCTCGTAAATCTTGTTGCCGTTGTTCGGGAGGAGGACCGTGACTTTTCACTGTTGTTGCGGCGGGGCAATTTAAAGAAACAAAGCTGTTTTGAATGCAGGGTATTATATGAAACTGATGTTGCATTTGGCAGCACTTTTCAAAAAAATGATTGTCCAATTTCTATCAACTGCTTATGAGAGTATGTTTGAGGTCTCCCGAAAACATTTGGTTATTAATTTTTGAATGACTAATATCGAAGGACAGTATTGAAGATGGTAATTCAAACGAGGAATTCATAAGTGAGATTTTGAGCTTTAGCTATCTCCAGCTTTTGATAGTTATGTCAACACTGTTTGTTTTTTTCTCAGTGCATATCAAACAAATAATATTGTGTTACAATAATACTATTCAATAAATTTATTAAAAAGCTGATATAAATGTATATGTGTGTGTAGGGAATATACAAAAAAATATTCATACCATGAACTAAAGGGTCTTTGAATATATATCCATCTCATTCTATATTGATAATGAAGGAAGAACATTTGAAGGTTAATTATATCAACCTTGGAATACTCCAGTCACAGCTTAGTACATGTATGTCCATGCTTGTAGTCTATTACATCTGTTACAAGCGAGTATGGTCGCTGCCTTATATCAGTATTTGCCCTGTGAAATCTGACAAATTTTCATGTCATTTAAAAAAAAAATTCTCAACCGACAAAACCTTGTACTACCCTGCAGATAGTTTCTTTTAATTGGTTTGTCTATGAATGTTTTTGTTTTTCTTGTTATCTCTTATAAAGGACAGCAAGAATGTCCTGTCATTTTCGAGGAAGGCAAGCTACCCTCAAATGTCAGCCCAGGCCATCTGTGCCCCCAAACAAGGAACGATTTTCAAAATACCACGCTCCCTACGTAAATGTTGATCTAAACGCCCCCCTTGATACAGCCGGGGGAATAAGGGTTCAAATGAAAGCAAAGCTAGCTCATGTTTTCATGAGATGTTTCTTTCAAAACATTTTTTTAATCATGTGATTGGTGATTCCGATTTGGGTTGACGATAAAATGGGTCATAGTCTAGACAGAATCAAACCTCTTTCAGTTTTTCCTTTTCCAATGAAGTTATAAAATGGAAAGTATTTGTAAAGGATTGAAGATAATAATTGAATAATTAATTAAATAATTAAATAAACAATTTATGAATGTGCTCAGCCTACATCATATAGTACTTAAGCAGTGATCTAGATTCTGTCCTATTGTCATAGGTTACATTGTACATCTTCATGTTTTTATTGTATTGGTAGAATTTAATTGAACTGATTTGTTAAACTATTCAAATAAAAGATACTGTTTAAAATGTCTTGGTTGTGATAAATTGATAAATATTATAGTATTGACATTTGACACTTTATTACATGTATAGAGAGGTATGCCTGTATGTCAATTAACCAATCAAGGCCATTACAAAACTTGCCCAAACACCAAACAAAAAAGAAAGAAGAGAATATAACAGCATCAAAGCAACAAAAGAAATGTAGTTGTTTTGCTTGCCTAATTGGATAGGTAGAATTTTGCTAAAATTGTTTGTTTCCACAAGATGCCACAAGAGTTGGAATGGGGTTCATTTATTACTAGACTAGCCTGCCAATCGCCTTTGTTGACCCTTGTCTTTTCTGCTGCCACTGGTGTTTGGGAATGGCGAATGTTTGAAACATTCACCGGGACGCGCTGTCTGTTTGGCGCGCAATCCTCGGGAGTCCTGCCAAGGTTTATTCTGGGAATTGATTGACATGAGGTTGGGGATTATGTTACCTGTTTTTGGACTGTACAAACAGGAGATTATTCAGGATATTGGGAGTGCATAGGATCCTTACCTAAACTTTGAAGATTTGAAGATCAAATGAAAGAACATGTCTGGAAGAAAGAGAGGGAGGGAGAGATGGAGAGATGGAGAGAGGAGAGAGAGAGAGTGAGAGGAGAGATATAGAGAAAAAGAGAAAGAGGGAGAAGGGAGCCTGTTTATTGAGGATGTTTCTTTAAATAAAAGATGGTGCAAGAACATTTTCAAATGATGCCACCTAGGACAGTGTACAGTAGCACAGAGGTTGGTGCATGCTAAAATTGTAGAGTTATCCGCTCCAAGGAGTTACTAGGCAAGCAGTTATTTCACTGTTCGCTCTTATCATGTCAAGGGTTTATCTGCTCTTCGATGTTTTGAGTATTTTATACCAAAAAGTAATTGTGATGAAGGCTTTTAGTCTACTGTTGATCAAGGACTCCAGTATATGCAGCAAACTAATGTAATGGATGAAAGCTGAATATTTTCTGTTGATCAGTATCAATAATAAAAAAGGTGTAGATTTTCCCTAGAAAATGATTACCTTTCTTTCAGATTGCTACCCATTCCTCTGTCTACTCAATGGCTCCCACAGCCCAGTACAGATCAAATCACGCACAATGCTCTGCTATTTGATCCACAGTTTGCGCAAGCTGGGCCGACCAGTTCCTGCGACATCCGCTCCGTACCTGCATCTAATTACAAGGTTCAAGGCCATTTGGCAAGACGCGCAAAAAGAAATAGCACGAAAGAGGGAATGACGGTACTTTCCTGCGAAACGTTTGTCATGATCACGTTTTTAGTGCACATGATTCACTCTGTTGCGTAGAGCGAGGGCCAAATTCTAGTTGTCAGAGAGACCCTTTCAGCATGCTCTATGCAATTGACAGTTTCCTGAGGGACCGTGATGGCTGTGATAAAACTCGGCTCCGTAGTTTAGATTCTCTCCTTTCCTATAGAGTTTTTCGTGGACGCATCACAGTGTTAATGCCAGGAAGTGTGCATTATACGAATCTGATTAGATTGATAATCTCGCATTTTATTATTTACGATGAGAGTAATTGAATTATGGGTTTTTTGTTGCAGGAACACTTACTGAGTGGCCCATTGTGTGGTCATCTCCGAAAGGGATGCTCTATTCCATCAGGGAAAATGTTTGATCTGATTTAGTAGATTTCAAGATAGTTTGACAGTCAATGTCACTTTTTATATCATATAGAAACATATCTCAGAGCTAAGTACCCATAACAAGGATTTTTATGAACATGTTAGGCCTTTTTAGAGTGCTATAATACAGGAGGAACTTTTTTTTATTCAATCAGAGAAATAATATTTCCCTGATGCAATAAAGTAAAATAGTAGATACACTGTAACCTGGTAGTCATTGCCGTTTTCTGGTTGGGGGGGGGGGGGGACTTGATGGGAAAAAATGTGAACATCTGTCAGCAAATTTGGAAATCTAACAACTTTTTTCCCCTTGTGTGAAAATTTGAATAACTAATGACCCCTTTTTTTTAGTTCAAAAATTTTCAGCTACCTTGTTGGCAATTTGGTCAAATAAACTCTTTCAAAGTGGTGTAGCAATGCCCCTGAGCACCAGATACATTCGTTACATGCAGTGGGGTGAAAATTATGGGATGACCTGAAATGCATGAAACTTCCTGTTCTGTAGTGGAGGCTGATGCAGTGCATTTGCATTAGCAATGGATGAACATTGCACATGAGGATAGTGATCATAATAAGTAAAACCTGTATGGCAAGACAGTCTAAGGGCAACGCAGTAGCTGGTCTTTACAAGCAGGTGGCCTTTGTAGACAGGTTTCCTTTACCACAAGTTTCAATGAGAAACCCAATTGCTAAATAGCCTTAAACATATATCTTTGACGAAATAAAGCCCGGGCATTAATTGTTGCTGGAACAAATGTCAGATCACCCATTTGCATGACCAAGCCAAATTAGCCTTGAGATCTTATAGTTTTACAACTATACAAAAAAAATATTAAAGTGAAGATGTGGCTACAGAGAACTTAAGAAACGGTTAATTGAAGGACTGTTTTGTTATTTTATTGTCGGATAGACCTTGTAGATCCAGTAAATACGAATAGAAGGATTTGCTCGCTTCCCGTACCGCTTTCGGTATGTCCCAGTATTCTCTACATTGATCTCCGTCTCAGATCTTAAGTCTCAACTGGAATGAAGGGTAAAGTTTGCTACTAATATTATTACCAAGGTCCAAATCATTACAATTTAGGTCAAGAGGCATCCTATGATAATTTCTTTTCTTTTTTTTAAAGAATTTCAATATCAGTTTCATTGTTACTTTGATGTACTACTTTAGGAATTTATGTATGAGTTTTAGCAAATAAGGGAAAAACATTTGTGATATATTCACCCTCAATTTGATACTAAATAATCGACGATGCAGTGCAGCACATAGATTGAATATTATTACGATCATGACTTGGCAAAAGTATAAGTATTAAACTTTGTACAGAATCCTGCAAACTTTGTTCAAATGTTATTGCTCAGAATAAAACCAGGTTTAGTTTCAGAGATATTCATCATTTGTATCATCACAGCATGCTAATAAGGTCACCCTTAGTAGCCGTCTTGCTTGTTAAGTTCTATTCAAACTGCTAAAGATAAAATTGCTTCCTTGTATCTCACAAGTGATATTTGATAACTGAAGTATGCTTATAGTATGACCTTTTCTTGAAAACAGTACTCTGCCTTTAACCCATCATCACCAATGCTGCTTTCCAGTTATACCTTATAAAATTAGTCTCAATTCCATCTTATCATGCCATTTCATAGTTTCTAAATTTAGCCTTTCACTTCCAGACACCAAATTGGCCATGACACATGTAGCCATTAGTCTAACATATTCTGACACTTTGAAAAATGGATATGAAATTATTACTCTAGCAACACATTCACTATTGTGGCAATGAAGGCAAAGGATGAATAGCATGATGTTGATTAAGAGTTAGTGAATTGCATTTCTTCATCAGGGGCCGTATTCTGAAAACGATGTTATCTTTTATATTATTAAATCAATGTTAATTGTCATAACAAATCAAAATCAGGACAAGTCATTGGTTAATGATTGCGCAAAGATGGCTGCGCTCGCGTAAAGTTAACAGAGACATCTGCGCAAGCACCCATGATTAGTGTTTATTGCGCACAATTTCAGTTTATGACAATTAACATAGTTTTCAGAATACCGCCCCAGGTGTTCTTCATATTTCGCTTATTGGCTATTACCTTGTCGAAAACTGGACATTCTATCAAAGATTGTTGGGTTCATAATATATGAACATTATGGAACATAATGCTTAACATGGAAGTATTGGCATGCATCCATGAATGAACACCTGTGTACTATCCCCACTCCCCAATGGCTATTTAAACTGCATGATCACAATGAGAATAAAGCTAATTCCATGACAGTGGCTTTTAATAGCATCCATACAGGACTTTATTTCCCTCCTGGGTATGAAGTGGCAAATGTACAATGTCTTGACTATAAAGGAAATGAAGGACACAATTTTGATTTGAACCTGTTCCAAATTCCAACTGATCTGTAGTAAGGTGACTTACATTATTCTAGTGGATAACCACACAATCCAACATTACCATTTTTCACAATATATTGTCAATAAAGAATTTTTAAAGTAAGGGATTCCAACTGAATTTCCTTTAAGTACATGTAAGTAGATGGATAGTGGACTCAATATTAAGAATGGTAAAATGTTTTTCAAACATATTTTCCAATATTGGCTGAAATAATTGTGAATGTGCAGCTGCATGGATATTTAAAGGGATCAAAAGTCAGAGTGTTTTCCTGCTATGTGGGCTGTTTTTCAGTTATAAGTTTTGGCTATTTTGAGGGTAGATATTTAGTGACTGTTGGATTCAAGTGCCACTGAAAAGGGTTTAGATATTTAGACTAATCAATGTATATACTTTAAGCTATTATTATATCTCATGAACCAGCCCTCTTGTATTATTCCCCCATATCCCTTGAGTTTAAATTATACTAGCCTCTTTTCCATACATTCTCACACATTTAGTTATGTCTATCAGACATGACAAAGTGAAATGAGGTGAAGAATTTTCTGTGTATGTTACTTTTTACCTTCTAAATAGCAATTAAAAATGTACCGGTAATACGTATTATTGCATTATTTTTGTGTGTCATTATACAAGCAGCATAGATGATTTACAAATCAGGACACTTCCTGATATTCATTTAAAGACTGGGTCTAGAGACTAAAAGGTATGCTAAGTGAGAGTTAGTCTCCAAGAATAGACAGTATTTTCAATCAAAAGATGAGCATGATAGCATGATCAACGTCTGCTCTTTATAAATTATTTTTATGTGTGCCTTTTAGGATTGCAGCTTGAGAAATGCCCAATTTTTCTGTAGAATAGTCTCAAGTCAAGTCCTTTCAGTTATTTTCTTTTCAGTAGAGAAAAAAGAGTCTGTGCACTTAGACCAGGCCAAATTTGGCAGTGACCTTTTGTGGTAACCCTATGGGGATCATGACACATTAAGTCGATTAGAGAGATTTCCTCTTGGGCTCGGCGAAACCCTGGCTGCTCCACGTTGAGAAGAGCGTCTTTTCAAGGCCGTTGTAGCAAAACATTCCCCTCCAAAAAAGCGCTGTGGTACAACTGAAAGATGCACTGGAGATGGGAGGGGGCAGGGGTGAGAGGGGGGAGGGGGGAAACGTGAGATTTAACGTGCATCCTGTATTGCCAGTGTGTCTTCGGTGAGTTCACGTTGTAGTGGTTGGCTATGATCGAGGTAAGGGTCCTGGGGGAAGTATGAGGTTTAGCGTTTATCCTGTATTGCGCTGCATTCAGTTCAGAAGTCTCACAAGCTAGGTTAGGTAGTGGAGGGGTGTGGAAAGTTACGTAAAGGGGAAGGGAGCACAGGTACCCAACACTGACTCTTAAAGGGTTTAAAGGGAATGTACAAGGTGGTGTTTCCATTTCACCACTACAAAGAGAAGGAAAATAGGATGGGGAACAGGGAACAGAATGAGTGAGAAAAAAGAAATCAGTTATTTTTTATGCACATCCTGTATGAAAGAATTTACTGTGAATATATAAAAAGATGTATAAATGTGCATTTGCACAACAGTATGATATTTGAAAGGGGAACAAATAGGTTGAAGTGGACGTCAAATTAAGTCCCATATGTGGAAACGGTATTCTATTGAACTTATACGGATCCTGAGTTGTGAGATATGATACATTGGCAAATTCCTTCCCAAGATTGTTGAGATTTAGCATAGGTCTTGGATTCCATACAATCGTACAACTCCATAATCAGTTTGGGCAAGGGAATGGAAAGGGAAGGAAAAAGGAAGGGGGAAAGTCAAGGTTTCAAACCGACCATTTGGATTTAATACCGATGCAGACAGACTTTGATATGGAGTCATTCATGCTGCAAGTGAGGGATTGGAACGTAACAAGAAGATAGAGAATATAATGAATATGAGATTTGCCATTAAAGGGGATCAATTGCCGAAAATAATTTGTATACCGGTAGACTATATCTTTGAAAGACATAAAATCACTCCCCCCCCCCCCCCGAAAATGTATACAATATTTCTGAAAGCACATTTCTTCATCTAATTTTGCAAAACGTACATACTTTATCAAGGCCAAGCAAACATATTATAAATTTTTCAAATTTTAAATTCTTCCATATAAAACCAAATTTGAAAACACACATAAAGTTATTTCAATATTTTGCCCTTGTATCAGTACTCAACCTTCTCTGGAATACTCCAAATGGATTATTTTAGAAATCTAAAAATTGTATAAGAAGTGAAAGTTTTAGATCTAATATTAATACACTGATTGTATCAGAATCTGCATAATACAACCCCAAAATTGTAATTGAGTATCTTTCTACATAGAGTTTCTGTCTGTATGTTACTGAAGTCATTGTATTCTAAATAAAGACAATGTTATTCTAAATACAGACAATGTTATATGAGAGAGAGAGAGAGAGAGAGAGAGAGAGAGAGATTCCACCTTTGTCAGCCAGGCTAATGCAGACATAATTGGAAAGAGTGGGGGAGGAGAAGACTTTGGGGAGGGGTAGTCCTGAAAACAAATGAATTAATGAAACATTCATGAGTAGATGCAAACATTGATGAGATGATTGTTTTGGAGAATATACCTTGAAATGGATAATGGAGAAGCTCTCAGACTTAATGGGGATATGGAAAGTTGTATTTTACAATGTAGGCGTACATAAATATGATGTGCATAATATAAGATCATTATTCATATTAAAGATTTGCTAGAGCCAGAGGGGTGTTGATGAATAGCAGTTTACATGTTGATAATGCCTCTCTGACTCTTACTTAGTGACAGTATTCTATGTAAAGCAGAAGAAAAACAGAGTGACTAGGATATTGTGTTCAGAAGGAAACTTGTGTATGAGACAGAAATAGAGAGATACAGAAGTCTAATTCGTATTGCTCTACTGCAGGTGAGCAATATACCAAAGAATATGAAGACTGAAGCAGGAATAGAGAAGAAATGGGGAAAGGGTGAGAAACAGAAGTTTGTGAAGGAGAGTTCAGCCGCTTACTGTGGGTAGCATAGCGGAGGATGAACAAATGAACGGAGATGATGAAAGAGGGAGGTATCACTAATACTGAGGTGGGAACACATAAGCCAGCTGACATTTGAAGATAAGTACAAATTATCCTCATGTCTACTTCGGCTATTTTCACTATGATAGCCAGAGAGAGATGAACGTCATTAAATCCATTGCCTCCTTGGATGGTCCAGCATTTGTGCAAATAATGTTTGCTGAGAGCCAAAGGGGCGTTAAAGTGGAAAAAGTGGAAAAAAGCAAAAAGCAAAATTACTTCTTTTGCCTGTGCATCTAATTTTAAAAATCAAATAAAAGTTTTCATATTATTTTACTTGAAAGTGTTTATGGACTTAAATACTAAGTCTACATCCTAACATTTTGGTTCTTCCCCTAATTTATTATTTTGAATTATTTTGTCTTTTGTCTTTCCCGTGGTTTTACGTGGTTTTTACGTGCCATTACATATCGCTAAGCAACCTAATATCCATAGTTTTACATAGACCTAATGCCTTTCTGGCTCTCTGCAGATAATTTCTCTTTTATTTCTTCTGTCTTTTTTTGAGGAGGTCTCGTCCATGGAAATGTTTGTGAAATGGAGATTTTTGTTTGCTGTACAGACACGTGAAAAATTGCAGATTATATGGAGTCACACGAAAAGTGAACTTCTGAGATATTGATTTACGAATTGAATCTTCATTTGAGAGAGGGTGAAGAAAGACATTGAAGAAATATTTAGATAAAGACTGGGGGAAGGAGGGAGATTGGAGGATGGAAAGGGGGAGAAAGAGAGAGAAAGAGAAGAGAAGAGAATAATCAGTGGGACTGATAGCCCTTTCAAACCAAGCACTTACCCCGCGAAGTTCCCCCCCCCCCCCCCCCCCCCCCCGTAAGTTCAGAGTTACACAGGGAAAGGTTTGGTCTGAAAAAGACAAGAGAAAAGTTACTCAAGTAAAGCCGAAGAACTTCCCCGCGTAACTTCTCCACTTGCCGAGGTGGAGAACTTACGCGGGGAAAGAGAGTTTAAGCGGGTAAGTGGTCGGTTTGAAAGGTCGGCAGAGAACTTCCCTGGTGAAATACGTTAGCGATCAGTTATCACTTCCGGCCGGTCACATTATGATCCCTGCGCGAAAATACAAACACGCGTGCCCTGAATCTGAACTGACTTCCGACCGAGCGAACGTGGAACCAGTGGCAACTTGCCCGGGGAAGTGAGGTCGGTCTGAAAGGTGCTCCTGTTCTTCTCCCCGGTAAAGTAAGGAATGCATGCTAGTAAAATTTGAAGGTTTTCACCTGGGAAGTTAAGCGGGGAAACTGGTTTAAAAGGGGTATGAGACAGGCAGATCAGTCATAGAGGTTAAAGAAAGAGACAGAGATACTGTGGAAAAAGGCAGAGAGACGGACAGAGAGACGGACAAAGAGCCAGGCAGAGAGACAGACAGACATACAGACAAACAGAAAGAGAAAGAGAAAGAAAAAGACAGTCATGGGTATACCATAAGCAAAGCCAGCCAAAGTTACAGGAGCATGCAGTGAGCAGTTAAGCTTTGGAAATATGGGATATCATTGTAGATTGTTACATTTGATAGTTTGAGCAGAATATGTTGGTCATTAATTTTCTTACTGGTCTCTGCAAATGGCTGACACATATACTTTAAAACCTTTCACAATCTTTGGTTGATATATGGGAACAATGTAATTGTAGCAAGTGAATCGACCTTATTTCATAAATTTTTCTGCAGGCAAATGATTTTAGACATTCATTTCAAGAACAGTTATTAACCTATTTTTCTTTCCACAGGAAAATTAGCGCACTTCCATTTTCCAGACAGTGACGTTGTCTATAGATGTATCTGATCAAACACAAGATTTTGGCATTCACAGTTTGATTTATGAAAGTGGTGATCTTTACTTCCTCAGGGTACGTTGGAGAATTTTGCATGAGCTGTAGAAGCTAAGGTTAGGTACCTTGATGCAAGAACTTGGACAGGGATAACCAGATAGGGACCAAACATCAAGATTTTTATCAGATTCTTTAGGGAGTTTCATTCCCATCATACCCAATCATATTTGCTTTTGTTTGGTGTCATTTATTACATGAAATTGGCAATGCTACTCAAACTATTGTTAAACATTGACCGATTTTCACTTTCACTGGTACATACCCCTGGGAAGGTACATATAAGATTTTTGTCACTGATTTTCACAGAATTGTAAAGGCATAGTCCAGACTCCACCTTCAAATATGATAGTAATCTATGGTTAACCAATAATTTCTACAGCATAATTGACAAGTTTTGAATCCATACTTGCAAATGTCACATTACAAATTGGCAACTCTTTGGTATATTTAGTTCAAGGTATGGGGTCAATGGACTCCAAGTTATTCTATTCATGCTTAAAATATACCAAATATCTGGCAACTTTGACGAAGAGCGCTTGTCGTTGATCCACAACAAAATTTTCTCTGCATTTTTGTTCGGAGGAGGATGGGAGAGGAGGATGGGAGAGGATGAGTGGTGAGGGAAGGGGGGGGGGGTGGTGATGCACCCATGGCCAATGATTCTTTGGCCCGATGCCAAGTTTGTTGATGTTAAAGGATTACTCTCTCTGTTGTGATTTTTTTTTTCTTCCCCCTGACATGATTCATAATGAGAAGTGACAAGATAGAGAGGCAATGATTTGGGAATGCTAATTTCTGCTACATGTCTTCGTCACATTTATGATTAGGCTCTGTCTTCCAGGAAATTCATATAATTAAGAAGGTTAATGCTAGTATTAAGTTGGATAGACAAAAACCCTCCAGTTTTAAACTATGTACAGTCAAATGGAAATAAAAATAATCATAATGATACAGCTCTAATTTCTGATATTCGGGCAACAATCATCTCATATATTTGGGCAGTGAAGTGCTTCAACATGTAATTCTTATATCTTATATTATATTTGATGACGACAATAATTCTTGTTAACTTGCGTCATATTTTTTGCTTGCTTGCTCCCAAAATTAGAAACTCTCATTAGAGTTTAGATGATATTAACTTTTGTGCCTGAACTATTAAAGTTTGGACTCTATCCTCTTTGGCAGTGATATACCACACTTAGTTGTGATTGTTCAGTTTGATATAGCTTTGTACTGACAGTTTTCCTGCATTTGAAAAAAAAAGAATAACGCATTCAAAAGGCTTTTGAAGTTGCCATTTCCATCAAAATCATCATCTTCTAGAGTAAATGGTACTGTGTCACAAATATGTATCAGACAATCTAGATCATGGTCGAATCATAAATTTTGCTACTTTCACACGCCCATCCCCTCCATCGCTGAACAGTTGTCAGCAGAATTGATCCAATTATACACATGAAATAAATGAATGTTGTTAACCTATTTTTACCCTGCAGTTAAAAAATTAGGGTATGGTCATGTGACTTTTGTTTGGGCTGCCCTAGAACTAATCAGAAATGAGACATTTTTATTGCCCCTAACCTCAGTCTCACCATGCATGTCCTCTGGAAATTGATATTGTAGTTGATGACTCGACCAAGCGTGGCGAGTAGAGGGAAATATGGAAAACTTACCAGAAATTTATTGGTGCGTTGCACTTTAAATTTGGAATGGCTAGAGTCATGTGTCCATGAAATACAGTTGGAATGAGCCGTGACACATTTAAAGGGAAAGATGACCTCTTTAGTATAAAATAGGTTTATTGATGTACTGTATACGCCTTCATTTTTTGCGAATAGGACTAACCAGACTATTTTGCCAGTGGTTGAATTTGCGATTGGGAAATTTCTCAAATCTACAATCAGCAATAATGATTTACTTTTGCAAAGCGCAATGGTGAATTTCCGACCTGGAGACAACAAATTCAAGTGACTACTTATGTTGGCAATAATTTAGCATGTTGATAAATTTGCGACCCATTCATGATATGCGAAATTTTTAAAAATAAAACCACTGCGAAATATATGTCTTATACAGTATTATTATATAGATTACAAAGAAAGGAAGTAGAAATGCAGTGCATTTTTTGAAATCAATATTTTTGTGTTTATCAGCGCCAACTTGTGTTGTGGCTGGCTTGCTAGATGAGGGATGTGTCACAGATAAACTTCTTTCTCAACCCATAGTATACTGATTGGTTTCTGTTCATATGGTTCAATGAATCTTGATCATTAAGATTTTCAAAGGAAATCACTGTCTTTATTAAAACAGTGTCTAGCCAGACAGATAACACTGAGTATTGTGATCCTCTCACCACTTTCAAATCTATCTGCAGAAAATCAATTTACGTTTTTGGTGTCGGTAGACCATGATTTAGATGCATCAAGAAAATGTACCTTTGCGACAGCAGTGATCTTGACCAATACAAAGCATAATTTAAGTGAAGTCCTTGTAACCCATTGATTACTGAATTTTCTAATTACCACAGGCACACTACGGGCACCACCCAAGTTTCTGTGGGCAGTGGGTTAATTGTAGATGTATTGAGATTGTTCTCATAATCCATATCAAAGATGTCAAGTGATGCTTGAGCACCTTATCATGGTCGCTCTGCTAAAGCCAGGGTAATAGTATGATTGCAGGGTCCTCAGGGAGAACAGTAATACTGGTGAGGCTATCCTAGGTACAGAAGGCATATCATTATTATTATTATGATGTAGATCACGACTGAGACTGACTGACCGATAACATCTTCTTTATCCAGATTTCATAATGAGTCGCTCGACACCGTTTTCAGAAACGCAGTGTCACGACCCTGGACAATAATGTTGAATCCTATTCGACTCCTATTTGTATGCTCGCTTTAACAAACCTGTGATAAAGGACTTTACTACTAGTATACAACGTCTTTGAGTGCGGATGGAGTACGCACGAATGTGATTGCAGACTCTGCGGGGGATAATGGGATGCACGACCCCTGGGCATCTTCCAGTCTCTCTCTCTCTCTCCTTCTTTGACTTTTCTTTCTTCTGCTTTATCTCTGTGTACATGTGATGAATCATTATCCAGAGTAGCCAGCATACTAACGGCCTTGTCCCATTTCTCCAGAATCACCCATCAAACAACCTTCCCAAGTGTTGCTGTCTGTCCCACTGCATCAATCAATGGCAAAGCTTAAAGGGGCGCTAATGGCTGTTAACCTTTTAGCCCTGCGCTAATTCATAATCGATGGCCCATGTTCCCTGATGCTTCCCTATTAGCATCACCATTGTCATTAGCCTGAAAGTCATCATAGATTCTGAAGGTTATCTTCTTAGTTACACTCTCTATGACTGTTGAATGTGTGCATGACTTCACTTCATATCGGCACCACTCTTGGTGCTCATTTGATGCGTTCTTCAAATTCAATGTGCATGTGCTGCAGTAGGTGGTTTAAACAACACCCTAAATTTTTATATTTGTTTTTATCCTCTTTCTTTCTCTCTTTCTCGGTCTCTCTGTTTGTCTCTGTCTGTGTGTGCATCTCTCTGTCTCTCTATATAAACTCTAATAAAAATAATTGTTCCTTCTAAAACTTTTTAACAGATTTTGGCTTTGGAATTTATGAATTATAAAGTAATGTTTGCATTGAAGTGAAGAAAACAACAAGATTAAAAACTTGTTTCTTTAAACTTTATTTATGAGACATGTTTGTAAACCTTACTGCACAGTGAGGATTAATGTCTACAGGTGCATTTACTTGATATTTTAAATAAAAGTTTTACGTGTCCCACTCATAGTATATATGAAGATGCAATGGTACCTTCAGCACAGTGAATTAGGAATAATCTTCTATCCCCAGGTATATAGGATAATATATTCTATTTTTATCATTGTTTACAGATGCTATCCATTTCTATTTCTGTTTTCCTGGCTTAGTGCCAGATGTAAAATGATTTCAGATCATAAGATCGGCTAAACCAAACTTCTTTTAGCTCATGTCTCTAGACCTCAGTTGACATAATAAAAAAATTCTTGTGTGTTGTTCAATATCTTGCTATGTCATTTCCTTCATGTACAGGTTTGTTAGCGAAAAGGAAATTGGAAAGAAACGTGTTAAACATAGTCTCATGTTGTTTTCCATGTATCAAAAGATGTTTGTATGAGATAATTTGGTATTCCATCAATGATTTCCGGTGAATTTTACCGTAAATATATGTAAGGAATGCTAGATGACGACAATATACAGCCATACGCTAGTACCTTTCCACCCGACGGCTCCCCGCACAACAATATCGAAGCTTCGCACAGAGATAGATGTGTGTCACTGTGTGTAGGTTTTGAACGCGTGTATGGTGTATACAGTAAATGCAGAAACATTCGCGGATTTCGCGCTGTTTTTGGCGGATGCGAATGCTAGAACACGCAAAAATATTAGCACGATTTCTTATGCTTGTTGTGAATGGACGCTGCATTGCGCGCTTCATCTGATTTATAGTGTTTGAATCCAATTCATTTTAGAGTATATCAGTTGTGTCTGTAGTACTAGTATGCATTTGAATGGACTGCGTGTATGTGTGAAACGATAAATGGAGCCGCATTTTTGCAAGTGAGCAATTGTGCAACGTGAATTCAAGAACCTGCGAATATGTTTTGGGGTCGCTCAGCGCGAAAATTTAATAACGGTGTTTACAGTAGTGCACGCTCATGTTGTTGGGTGTTTATATCCCTGACCTGGTACCTAGATTAATTTTTATCTCTCCTTTCTCTAATATGCCATTTTAGGACGTGAGATCTCCACAGCATCTTTGTATTGCTAGTATCTTGCTATTTATCAACAGAAATGCAATAAAAACTGACAAGTTTTTGAGGGCTTACCAAAACTAAACATTACCTTTAATAGTTGGCTTCTTTCCACTGTCTCATCCCTCTCTCTCTCCCTCTCTCATCTGTTTGGAGCCAGAAGGGCATTAACTCTGTGTTAAAGTATATGAGGTAATGCCATTCTGACTCCAAACAAATGCTCCGTTCCTCTGCTCTCTGTCCCTCTTTCTTGCTCTTTCCCTCTTTCTTGCTCTTTCCCTCTCTTCCTTGCTCTCTTCCTCTCTTGCTTGCTCTCTTCCTCTCTTGCTCTTTTCCTCTCTTGCTCTTTTCCTCTCTTGCTCTTTTCCTAAATTTCCCCCATTTCTTGCTATGTTATTCCATTCTTTTCCACTCTCATATTTCTCTCTCCACTCTTTCCCTCTTGTTCTCTCTTTCTCTTCTGTTCTTGTCCTATCTTGTTCTTTCCCTCTCCCTTTTTCTTTCTATGTCATTTTCTTCTTTCCTTGTTTTCTTTTCACTCTCTTATTCCTCTCCATCTTATCACTCTCTCCCTCTCTTCTTTGCTCTCTCTCTCTCTCTCCCTCTCCCATGCTCTGTCCCTTACTTCCCCTCTCTCTCTCTCTCTCCCTCCCCCATGCTCTCTCCCTTACTTCCCCTCTCTCTCTCTCTCTCTCCCTCCCCATGCTCTCTCCCTTACTTCCCCTCACTCTCTCACTCTCTGGTCAAGTGGTTTTGTAATATTCATTTCCTTCTTTTTTTCTCCCATTTGCTAGCACTTTTCTTTCTCCTCTTTTCTCTTTCCATCCTTTTTCCTTCCTTAACTCTCGCTGCCTCATTTCAGTCTTCTTATACTCCATCACCTATATCATCCATCCATCCATTCACCCACACTCGGACATTTTTCTGTTACCCCTTTCCCTCTCTTGATGGCCCCTTCTAAGCGCAGCAACTGTCAGCCCTGTTTCACCTTCACCTTGGCTTTACATTAGAGTCTAAATTTTGCTACTGGATTTCTATGGAGATCCCACTGGTAATCACAGTTATGCACCCACAGGAAATCATAAAATGCAGGGAGGGGGGCAAGAGTCACAGGGGGTAGTCTTTCACCTCCAGAACCATTTCTGGGTCTCCTATCCAGTAGGCCTATAGTTTGAAAAGAAATATAAAGCTGATCTTGAGTTCTGGTAGTAGAAAATACTGGAAAGTACATGGCTTTGAATAATTCTTAATGGCTTTTAATCATTCTTAATTGCTTATCATGCCATAGATTGGTTTTTCCAACCAACAAAATGCACACAAACTAACACTCTTGATGAAAATGCCATTCATTGAAAAGCATGACTTGACAAACTGTCAGAATGACTAGCTTGATTTTCTTTTCTTTCTTTACCTTTGACTAAATACATCTTTCAGAAACTCATGCTCCTATTATGCACACTAAAATAATGCACATTAAGAAATCAAAATGGTGTTCATAAAGTATCAAAAGTTGCATGATGAGTGCATTATTTTAACGAGCACCCATTCAGAAAACCAGCATCGTGTGGGATCCGTGAATCAAAGGAGCAAACTTTGCCATGCATGGTGCAGGGAAATCAAATGGCTTTTCATCTATATCAGGGTGGGATAATGAGCTTCATAAACATAGCGTTGGTGGAAAATGCAGCCATTATGCGCATTATACCACTCCTAAAATAATGTGCATTATTTTGATGCGGATACATTCATAAAGTCCTATAATGCTCTTATTCTGCTAATATTATTACAAACTCTTGGCAGTTTATGAAAGGAGGAAAGTGGATTTTCATGTGCTTGCCTGAACACCCATTTTTTGGTGCTAATTTGTACATTTAAGCTATCCTAAGCAAGTGATAATTTGAAGAACCCTGCCTAAAAGTCCAACATTTAGTGCTCATTCATACATATTTGATTTTGTTTTGTGCACTGTATGGCAAAAATAAAAGGATTTTGAGATACCATGTACTTACATAAAATTGAATCTTCACTCCATTTGGGAATGAAATATAGTCCATACAAATTTAGACATTCACCATCCATTCTTCAACTTCCTTCAAATTATTGGGGGGGGGGGGGGTGGCATGCAACACATTTGAATTGTTGTTGTCTGATGATGAGACTAGCAAGGGGAATACTATATTGACCCACATATAGGATTGCCCTGTGACCTCATTCAAGGCTATACTGAGCTATAAATACCAGGATAGACTATTGACTGGGAGGATAATGTCTACTTTGCGCTGTAGTGAGTCCCCTAAAGCTCAGCTCATGCCCCCCCCCCCCCCCATCAATGTGCAAACAACACTTGCACATTGATCACAATCACACAAGAATGACAGGTAATAAATCTATATCTTTCCATACTGTTTCTATTTTGTAGCTTTTCAACTTTATGACAAACAAAGAATTATATTTACACAGCTTGAAATAAGCCTTTGTTTTGGGGTGTCATTTTTTTTCTGGGACACACTGTATATGTACTATATGTGTACTTTAGAGAGGTGAATATCAAACCAGGTTACAATATGATCATGATTTCTAATATCAATAATAAACATCTTGATATCTGATGGAATGATTCTATCAGTATTTTAGTAAATGCAATTGTAGATTACAAACAATTTTACCAAATGCCTTTACTACACAATTGTTCAATTTAAGGTAGATTCTTAAGCTTTGTAGACACTTCAGGCTTGTGTTAATGATTTAAACCAAAATATGATAACATTTATTAAGCGAAGTTTGCATCACATATCTGAATGTTTATTACACAAAGGGCACTTTGTTGTGTGCAAACTATTTTTTCAATACCCCTTTTGCCATTCATTAAAACATGTAATGGTTTGTAGTTTGCTGTGACATTTTGAATAGGTGGTTTACTGTGACAGGTGTGAACAAACCCAAGTCAACTGCAGGTCACTGCTTATAAAAAAGAAAGTCCATTTGATGAGCGGAGATTACGACGAATCTCTCTTGTGTAAAATCCCCCAGTCGCCTGATCTCGGCCATGACAGTGAATTTGGGTTAAAGCAATTGGATAGGGCCCACCTTTGACATTTAAAACTGATAGCAGGGTTGGGAAATGTGTCTTTAAGCGAAGGCTCTGCTTACATAGTTTATGAATGAGCCAAATAACTATGGCAGCATAGGAAGGAAATCAATGTGTCAGGGAAAGTCTGCTCTGTTTTGTTTTGCAGGGGCAGTAGGTAGGGATTTCAATCTCTTTTTCTAGGTTGAATTTCTCCTCTGGCTGCTCAGGTGTTGTTTTATAAAATGAAGGGAGAGGTCACTGTCGCTTCCTGATGAGCTTCTACTATTTGAATAACCTTTGAAAGTGTACCAATCACCTAAAAAATAATTTGTGTACAGTTAGAAAGCATAATATCAACACCACAAAAATTTTACCTGAAATTCTATAAGTCAACAGTTAAAGTGTATGAACAAAGTAAATGGTAACATAGAAGAGTGCACAAGGAACCCAATTTGGACTTTGGTTCCGTGTGGGCTCTATTCTTTGCTAGCACGTATGGGTGCTTAGACAAGTATACTGACAAGCTGCTTTAATGTTTATTGAGAGTGTAATGAAATTTGCTATATTTCTTTATAGAAGTGATTTTGAAGCCCATATTTTTAGTATAGTAAGGGGGTGGGGGAGAGAATTTGGCCACTTACGACAAAATCATATTTTAGGACTCCATACTTCACATTATTTTCACTTCCAACTCGAATCATGGAAGCCCATATTGTTACTATTTTAACAAAAAAATCCCAGAATACACAGTATTTGGAATCCTACACAGTGGTAGTATATGTTCATGCTTCACATTTGACCCACCCCAGTCAAATAATTCTGATTACGCTCATGCCCATACCCTTGGAGGGGCACACCCCTACTCGGTCGCTTCGCTCCCTCAGAAAGGTCCACTTTTTCCAATGTTGAACACTCCCCCCGCCCCCGCCCCCGCAAAAATCCTAGTTATGGGCCTGAGTATTGTTTCTATATTTCAATTTTATATTCCCCAGATTTCATTGAGTCTTCTCATGTTTATCACTGCTTATCTTCCCACGTTATCTTTGTATGGTGTTTTAAGCAATCTATCTCCTTGTATTGTCAGGATTTCCTGTCCAATCTAACACTTCTCTTTCAGTCTTTGACAAAATCGATAGCAAAATGCAAAATAAATTCCGAAAATGAATGGCCAAAGACGTATATTGACTAGGTAGGCCTTATTACATTAAGTTGCAGGACAAAAGTAAATGAAAAAGTGTTCAAATTGACTGGAAACCCGGCTGGAAACCCTATTATCTCACATTATTTTCAACTTTCCTTCCTCTCTCCCCTTTCACGTGACCCCCTTGTGCGCCCCTCCCCTATCTAAGCCAGTTGGTATGAAAATGTTTTTAAAAATTTAACCTAAAAATCACTATTAGGACGTCACTTTGGGTAACTTTTTTTGCCTTATGATTCTGTTTTGTTGTTGTTCCAGCAGATTTCTGCTCACCAGGTTGGGGGCGATACTACAAACGAATTTGAATAATTCTTTGAATGCCGCTTTGAAAAAAAATTAATTGCAACATGGCATAATGTACAAAGTTCGAAAATGAATGGTGAAAGACGACATTGATTAATTATAGATTTGCCAGATTAGGAAGTTACGGGACAAAATCAAAATACAATGTATTAAAATAGATGGAAAGACCGATATTTTATCACGTTATTTTCCCTTTCCATCACCTCTCCCCTCTCTTCTTTTTTTTAAATTTATCTTCTTTTTTTTTAAGTGGAGCTCTGCTCGCAAACGGTGGGTTCGTTCGAACCCCCTGAACCCCCCACCCCTAGTTATGGGCCTGCAAGTTAACTTAAAGTTTTGAAACTACAATTGAAACTTAAAGTTCAGCTCCCATCGTGTGAACATAACTATAGTTGATATTTTTAGAAAATGTGTGAAACCTTTTACTATACACATTTTAAAAGGAATTTTATTCAAAACATGATATCTCCGTCCTACTTGCTGTAATAGAAGTGTCAGTCATGCCATTTCATTGTGAAAGAAAATATCTTGAAGTTATCCTGAATAGTTTATTATTTAAGAATGATTATTTAGTACTAGTGATAGTAGCATTTGGATTTGGAATCATCACAATCTTAGCAAATTGAAAAAATCTTGGGGAAAATCTCAAACGTTAAAAAACACTCAACAAAGATAAGGGTATATGGGACTACAAAAGCAAGTGAGCTCAAATTTTGATCCAAAGTTTGAAAAATTTCTTGTCATGTTTGAAAGAAGAGAGCATTTCAAGAGCAAAATTTTACATTTTTATTTGAATTTGTATTTTGTTTGTACTAAAAAATGAATAAGAAATCTTAAGTTAGTTATCACTTTTATGATAACTCACCTTTCTCTAAATTAAGAACTAAATTCTTATTATGGAATAATAGAGCTAAGCAAATTACCAAAGAAGTGTGACTACGCAAAAAGAATTTGATAAACAAAAAATCAAGATTTTTTTATCACATCTTTCACAATTCTTGGAATACCCTCTCCAGTTCAAGATGCCATAGCGAAGGTTAGCCTTTTCCTTCTCTCTCACATTTTAAAGATAAAGTAGAGTTCTGTGACATTTTGAATAGGTGGTTTACTGGGAAAGGTGAACCCATGTCTACATAAAAATTGTTTTATACTGTGTTGTTTTGGAATCATCAAAATAGATCACAAATTGACCCAATCTCACTGAAAAGCACATGTACTGCACACAGATATGGGACTACACACACAAGTGGCATGAATTGTTGGCCCGAACATTTCAGCTATTTCTAGTCATATTTCAAATATAAGAGCATTTGAAGAGCAATCATTTACAGAGGATGTTTCAACTACTGTAAACGTGGAATATTTCGCGGTGTGAAAATTTTCGTGCAGCATGAAATGTGCGCGAAAATAAACACACGCAAATATTTTTGTTCATGTATTCTTTTCCCTATGAGCCTAGCGCATTGGCGAAATTAAAAACGTGTGAAATTCACTTTACTCAGCCGAGCGCGAAAAATTAATCGCGCAAAAATTTCCACATTTTTACGGTATGATGTTCTTCCAAACTGACATAAAAGAAAAAGAAAGCTCACAAATTATTTTTCACCTTTGCCAGAACTCAAGATTCCCTTTAAGACTGATCTTTATTCATATTCATCTGAGTAATTCAGTGTATGCTCTCTCATTACATCTTGGGTTTCCAGAGCGTTGTTTCATCCGCTCCTCTCCCCTCTCCAGCATCTCTCTGCGAAGTATCGGGGTGTTATTACGCATACTTGAAGCAGTTGGATGACCTTGAACTTGAAGGGCGAAGAAATATGCACGGCTATGTTTCATCTTGAGTGTGATAAGTGTAGTGAAGAGACGATCCGCTACTGATTATCATTATTCTGCCCTAATCTGCCAATGAGAAAAAGAAAGGGTTAGAAGGGTGTTGGTTTTAGTGAGTGATGACCAGAGATGTGTTCATCTCCTTTTTGTAGTCCTTTGTTTGGAGAGAGGTACTTTTGAAGATTTAGATGGTAAAATTATCTGGGATATAATCGTATTACTCCTCTTCTATTACTACTTCTGTGGTACTAACATCGTTTTCTTATCAATAGTTGTCAATGTTATCATCACTGACAGCATCATATAGTGATTATTACCATCTTATTATATTTATCGTCATCAACATCACTGTCGCAACCACCACCATCACCACCATCACCTTCATCTTTATCATATTTGTAAATTCAAGACTTCTGTCATCTAATACAAATATTCTGATTTGCCTCATCCAGGTTAAAAGTACTTATTTTTCATTATATATTTATTATCATTATAGTAATTACTTCTTCTTCTTCTTTTTTTTGATACCCGAGACTTCCACTTGCAATAGGAATATATTGTACATACTGTATTGTGTCGTAAGTCAACTGTTTGTGGCAGTCCAGTGTTTGTTCCATTAATCAAGCAAAGCTGTGAAAGAGTTTACTCTGTAGCTCTTCCATGTTTGATGTAACAATAATTCTTTATCAGTTTTCAAACCCATTGCTGGTGGAGAAAGTGAGAGGCCCGAGCTAATCTTCTACGTGTAACATTACCATCATCCTATTTCTATGTGGAAAGAGGGATGTTCAACATATTGCAAAAATGCAGACTGTGCTCTCATCTTCGGCATTCTTCACAACTATTCCTTGCACGTGTTATAACTAAAGAATGGGTAAACACACAGACACCACTCTGGGGATGCCTGCGACCTTGAACCTTGTGAAGTGCGCTTTTAGCCTAGTCTCGTGGGGACAGGCTTTCGGTATTAATAATACTCCAGCAAACGACCAGACGGAGATTCCTCGTAGTCGGAGTAAATAGGATTTCTCACCTTCTAGAAGGGATTGCAGTCGTCATTGTAATTAGTGACAATTTCTTGATGGTTCTCTAAGGTGAGGGTGGGGGCAAATTAATCATAATGTTTATAGATATGGCATACGTCAATTCTCTTCATCTTTCGTTACTAAGAACACAAGTTTACTCAGATGCCTCTATACTAAAAGACACAAAGAGCAATTGGAAACAAATTGTTGAACGTCTAACATATCAGGCAATGAAGATGAAAATGATGAAATGATGATGAATATGATAAAATTTATACACATTAAATCAAAATTCAAAAGAATTGTGCAGATTTTCTGATGTGGTATTGCCCAAACACATTTTAAAAATTTATATAAATCTCGTTCACACGAGAGAGCTAAACATTAAGTTTCGCTTGTAGTTTCAAAACTTGAAGTTATCTTGTAGTTTAGGACCGTATGAATGGACTCGTGGTTTTGAAACTAAGTGAGCTTGTGGTTAAGCCCTTAACCACGAGCAGCGGAGGGGGGGGGGGGGGGGGGTCCTAGTGGAAGTCTCGGCCTATGTGAACGTAATAAACTTTAAGTTTCGCAAGCCTGTGGTTAGGAATGACCTCGCTGTTCAGGTTAAATTTCCGGGTCATACCCTTCGCGCAAATTATTAACACAGGATCTGTATGTGTACTGAACACACAATCGGTAGTATCTACTTCCGGGGTTAACCACAAAGCTCGCTCAGCTTGTAGTTTGAGCTCATTGTTTCAGGCTCGTGTGAACCCTCGCTGCGGTTAGGGACTCGTGGTTTTGTTAATTTAAAGTTTCGCTAACTTCAAGTTTCGAAACCACGATTCCTGTATGAACGTAGCTAATTGTCAAGTTTTACATATTGTTTCAGCTGTTTGAAAAAAGAAATATTCATCTACCCTCTTATATTAAATCATCCCATTGATCAATAAAAACCCTCATGGTTCAAGGCCTCATTGATATGAACTTCAAATAATTGCCGTAAAGAAAATGCAGATATATACCAGCATATTCTATCATCTCATATAAATGCATGATTGTCACCTTTTCATACTCCATATGGATTTCAAGAAACGGTAACGGTTAGTCTCTGCCGACTTTAAATTTGAACTATGCCTATATATTATTACCCTGACTCCAGTTGAATAGTAGGAGTACTATGCCTATGAAAATTTGAAAATATGTGGGAAACAGTCCAAACCAAAAGAAAATACACAAGTGTGACAAAGTATGGTTAAATTCACACCAAATACCTGTGTTATGACAATAAAACAAGCACAAAACATGTGTATATTCATGAATTTTAGAACTGGCCTTATATTTGTTGATATCTATGAATTGGATAGGCTATTATTTACTTTGACCATTTTGAACTTGCGTGTTAGTGGCAAACTTATACCCCTTTCAAACCAAGCACTTACCCGGGGAAGTTCCCTGTGTAAGTTCAGAGTTATGGTCTGAAAGGAACAAGGGAAACTTTACCTGCGTAAAAGCCGAATATCTTCCCCATGTAACTTCTCCACCTACCGAGGTGGAGAACTTTGGCAGGGAAAGAGGGTTTCAGCGGGTAAGCGGTTATTTTTGAAAGGTCGGCGGAGAACTTCCCCGGTGAAATATGTCAGATATCAATAATTATATAATATCGACTGGCCTTGAGGGGGGGATATCAGAATATATTGCCCGCAACAGAATCATATTGCCCTGAGTCAAAGACGAGGGCAATATGGTTCTTTTAAAGGGCGAGTCAATTAGAATCAACATTGGGGCTAAAAATGTAGTACATAGGTCCAATGACACAATTCTGACATTTTTACAGAAAAAAAATTGCCCAGTAACAAGAAATTGGTCAAAAAACTCACTAATTTGGGAACGCCCCCAAAAATTGACAGCTGATTGGCTAGAGCGATTTGACGTAGCATCGGGAAGTCCCCCGCGAAGCCACTAAGGTTGACTAATATGTTGGCAATGTAAATGAATGATAATTTATCCATTTTCATATCACTATTTATACAATTTCGACAATCTTTAAGTCCCCCAAAAGGATTTGAATAGGTTGTTTAGACATTTTAGTAGAGGTCAAATGACAAGTCTGGCATTTTTTCAAACACTTTACCCATGATAATTCCTCTTTTGGATTAGGTTTATGTTTTGGAAAAACGTAATATTTTACAGACAAGTAGACGTGTGGACAGTCGCTTTACTGCTGACCGTACCTTGCGAATCTTTGTGTGCGTGCTTATGATAACAACCAAGTACACTGAAAGACTGGATGAAAGTCTAAATATATTACAACAATTACAGCAAAATCGTGTGCTGCAAGCTAGCTGCCTCCCGGGGGGAGGGGGGGGGGGCACTCACAAATATATATGTCACACATGTATGTGCCGCTGTGACGTCCCCCATTTTCAACCTTCTCGGGTCGCTCCCATGATATGCGATTTTCAGATTTTCACTAACCGCACCTCGATTGGCTTCCGACTCGCTCCCTAGAATATGAGAAAACAATGCGCACAGCCCATTGTCCGGGAACGGTCGCTCCCTAGCCTCCCAGGCCAGCGCAGCGGGGAGCTGGGCGACCTAGTGCCCCCTAAGTGAACGCGGTATTACTAGTGCTAGCGGCGGCTCAGCGAGATCAATCTACATGCGACATCGAGCCAGTGCAGTGGCGCGGCATGTACAGCGTTAAAAACAGCGCTGCGACCGCTGACTCAGTTCATGCACCGTATGTGTACCAGAGTAGTGAGATCGCGAGCAGCTAAAATTAGCTCTGCCCATGAGCCCCCTCAATTAACCATTTAGCTCCTTAGCCCCCTGTTTTGAGATTGGCAGCGGCACACCCACATCCAAAAACAGGTTGAGTGCCCCCCCCCCCCCCCCCCCCGGGCTCTACGGTACGGTACGGTAGACCTACCCTCTTTTTCTCCAGTGACTCCAGCTTCAGAACTGCAGACCGACTCTTGTTTTTTTAGCTCCCTGTGTTTGGCTTCCAGTTCCACAGCCCTCAGTTCCCAGTCTGATGACAGGGATAGCTGTCGGCCGCAGCATTTTATTCTTGGGCGCAAATCCTAGCTGGTCATACAGCCCCTGGCCTGAGGGCCTGACTATCGAAGTCCTCCTCCCTGAAGTGGTCACTGCAAACAGTACTGTGAGCGGAAGGGCCATCCCACTGAGCTAGCTCGCGTCAGCTTGATCCTTGAAATCCAAGTTTTTTCGAGTTGCATCATCTTTAGGAAAGGTGTGCAGACTGACACCATCGCTGGTGCCTTTGCTGCACCGAGCAACAACACATCTCCGCGGCATTTTCTTGAGATATGCACTCCTATCATGCCTATCCAAAATTCCCTGCACTGGATATACACAGACAAGCGTCGTCCGCTAGCTAGACGTTCCCGATGGTACGTCACAGGTCACCTGACAAGGCACGTGACTGGGCCCTATTTTTTGAGGGGCGTGACAGACTAGCTGATAAACGTGCGATTTAGGCAATTTCAACGAAGCTTAGAGAAGTATACAGATCTTTTTAATAAAAAGTATATGCGATTTCTAGCAATATTGACACAATACTTTGATATTATCATGAAATGTAATTCTAATTGACTCGCCCTTTAAGGGCTATATTTTCGATGTTCACCGAAAATAGAGCCAGTCAATATTATTATTATTACCTATATCATGTATATGCCTATTTTGTAGCAATTACAAACACGTCTACATTTTTGCCTGTCAGTCATGTTATTCATACTGGTATGTAACCTGGGCCAAGCAATCGTGACGTAAATTGTTACCGCGTGTATCCATTGTTTAAGCCGTTGTTCACAATACAGCGTGTATGCACATTGATAAAAGCACACTGACAAGAAAGGGTGGAATATGGTATGTTGCCCTATTTTTAGTACAGTGATCTATGGGGAAAAAACCTGGGTGAGGGCAATATGGCAAACAAAAATAAGGGCTTTTATTTTACAGCCAAAATGCCCTGCATAGGTAATAATCATTTTTGGCCGCTCACACTATGATCCCATGTCATCGCATAGACTTTCATTTTAAAACCCCATGCAAAAACACAAACACACGCGCCCTGAATCTGACCTGACTTCCGGCCGATTGAACGTAGAATTAGTAAGCAATGGCAACTTTCCCGTGGAAGTGAGGTCGGTCTGAAAGGTGCTCCTGTCCTTCTCCGGGTAATCTAAGGAATTCGTGCTCTTAAAATTTGGAGGTTTTCACTGGGGAAGTTAAGCGGGGAAACTGGTTTGAAAGGGGTAGTAGTATCAAATACTAAATTTTCTTTAATACCTCAATACTATAAATATACAGGGTGGCCGAGAAAGAATTGAACACCTGAGATCTGCAATTTCAATGACATTGACAATATTTTGTTTTTCACTGTGTAGAAATTCTTTTCTGAGTAAAATGACACCAAGATCACTGATTTTGGGTAACACGTTCTGATTCTATGGCTATTTTTGTGAGGCAGTGTCATTTTCAAAATTTGCTACTTTTACAACCGTGGTCATGCTTTAAGCAGCGATAAATTTGCCTATGATGGCTTTCAATATGGTCAGCTTTGTTGTCTTGCTTCAATGGAAAAAAGTACAACATGAATGAAACAGATTGAATGAAACAGATTGTATGGAGAGTCAGAATCCTCCTGACTCTCGCCAAATCACATTGTAGTTCAAAAGTTATTGGTTGCTGTGCTAAGGAACAGGATTTAAAAAAAAAATTATTTTATTTTATTTATTCATTTATTTTACTTTTTTTTTTTTTTTTTTTTTTTGGGGGGGGGGGGGGTTGTCATTGCCCCAAGGCTATGTGGGAGTATGAAGTACATGGTATCCATTTCAGTTTGATTCCTATCTCTTCCACCTTGAATTTGAATCCATGTGACACAATGAGAAGGCCCCTTGATACATCTCTGTGTCATTCAAAATTCAGAAGCTTTCAGTTCATGGAAATGCAGTTTTCATCTTCCTTGCCTCGTTTCCCCCACTCTACATTGTGTCCCAGAAAAAATTTAACAGTCAGAAAAAGTCTCCCCCAATAAATATTTCAAAATATTTGAATCAAAATTTCATACCTGTGGATAGCTTAGGGTCTCTTCTATCAAGTGACACCTAAACATTTGGCGATATTTTATGTGCGAGTGAGCAAAAGTCTCTTTTGTGAAAAGTTGCAAATCCAGACTTGACAGGAATTGTCAGCATAGTTGAGAGTCCTGAAAAGGCTTAGAAATTTTCATATTTTAATCAATAATAGATAACTCATAAAAGAGCTGGGGTTTTTTTCTCTGTAATGTACTTACATATCTTATCATCATTGTTATGCTTCAGTGAGCAATTAACTACTTTATAAAGTGTTTTGAAATATTCATTCTGGAAGGTTTTAATTCAAGCTGGATTTCTCTGTCAACCATAAAGTTTTTAGAGGATATGTCAGGACATACAGAAAACAAAGCCTATTCTTTCATGAATTGTCTTTTAATGATCAGAATATGAAAGTTCTAAGTCTTATCAAGACTTTCAACATTACTGATACATGTACCAGCCAGAACCATAACATGGATTTTGCACCATTTCACAAAAGCTTTTGCTCACTCAAGCGTAAAATATTGTTAGATGTTCTGGTGTCATTTGATAGGAGAGACCCTAAACTATCCATAGGTATGACATATTTTGAAATGTTCATATGGGGAGATTTTTTCCAACTGTAAACTTTTAGCAGAACTTCTAGAAATTGTGAATACCAGCCAGAGCAAAATACCAATTCTTGTCAAGTCTGGATTTTGCACCCTTTTGCAAAAGCCACTTTTGCTCACTGAGCTTAAAATATTACCAGCCTTTTGGGTCATTTGATAGGAGAGACCCTAAGCTATCCACGGGTATAAAAATTTCCTTCAAATATTGTGAAATATTTATTTAGGGAGACTCTTTCCAACTGTTAACTTTTTTTGGAACGCACTGTATTGATGAGATTCAGTCACAAATCACCTAAATGGTAATGTGTGGTTAATGTTTGGATAGCAACGCTTCCTCCGTGACTTCATTGTAATGAGCTTTCTTAAGGGTTGGTCACATATCATCGATTTGAAAACAATAACGATAAAATTGATCTCCTGTAAAACCAGAGACGTTTGCGACATAAAACTTTCTTTATTGTAAACAATAGCCTTTTTCACAGCCAGAAACTTTTGTGATTTGCAAAAATTTAGTGTCATGTCAATTATGATTCAGTGATTTTGCGAATCTGACCCACTCGCGAAATTTGTGAACATGAAATGCGTGCAGAAGTATCTGTTATTACAGTATGTAGAGATTACATGATGCATACAGGTTTATGCAGCTGAGCCTCGATTTTCTCCGAGCTAATACATTTTCCACATAGACCAATTTCGTCTTCGTTATCATATCGTTAATATATGTGACCAGCAGTTTATAGTCTTGTGATAAAGGAACATGATTCAAATCCTTTAGCCTCGTTACCTTGCCCCTCCTGGTTTCCGACCGACCGACAGATTCATTACTGCAGTTGCCCCAAGGCTGTTCAGGGGTTGGCCACATAGTTATCGGGGGATGCGGGGTATCTATCCCTACTTTTGGCTCTTTCTTATTCCATTCCCTGTTCTCTCTATCTCCTCCAACTCCTTGGTCGCCAGGACGACGATCCTCTCGAGCACCTTAGGTGGCGAGGAGAAAATGAGATGGGAATAAAGAGTGGCAGGCATGGATGTGAAAGTACATTGCCCTTACTGACTTGCTACCCCTCCCACTTCAGGCAATAGTTTTTATCACAGACCCCGGTTTATCTCCTAATGCTGTCCTTTGTGCCTATTTGATTCATCAACCTATATGATTTGGAATTGCCATCCATCAATTTTAAAGCCCGTTTGCTAGGAGTGAACTAAATAATGAAAGAGAGTCTGATTAATTTTGTTTGTGTTTGGGAAGTGGATATATTTAGGGTGTTAACTTTTATTCAGCTATTAATGTGAGTAATGGCAGAACATTCTAATTCGTTATTTGTATATTGAATACATACAAAAAAAGAAGAGGGTACAGAAAGAGAGAAAAATAAAAGAGAGATAGAGTGAGAGAGAGAGAGAAATATGAGTGAGAGAAAGGGAGATACGGGATAAGAGTGAAAGATTTTAGAGATGAAACTCTTCCAGACCAAGATTGAAGGCTAGATGATGAAGATTACATTAATATACTAGACAGAAAAAATGGATATTGTTCAAAATAATCTTATAGAGTTTATTGGTATAAAATTGAAGTACCAGCATAAGGCCATTTCCCCATATATCCATGGTTTTCTTTCTCATTGGTATAAAGTTAAGCATAGCAAGGAGTTTTATGGGAAAATGCAGCAAATTGAAAACAATTTATCTGGCATGTTGTAATCACCTTCATCTCTTTGTAAGATACTATTAAACATGATTGTTTTTTTAGAACACTTTTCCTAGAAACCATTTTCTTTTTCACAGTTAGCCATTCTGAGGGATACAATAAGCCATTTCTAATAACTGTTACAACCCCGCGATTCCATTAAATACAAGTCATTTGAGTACATCCCATTAAATACAAGTCATTTGAGTACATCCCATTACTGAGGCTATTAACTAATTTGGGAGATCTGAACGAGGTAACAATCAACGTAGGATTTGATATCAAATGTCATAACGAGGTTTGACGGCTGTCCGGCAGATTGCCCCTCCCTCCATCTCATCTGTTATTATTATTCTTTTGTTCTTCCTTGTTTGTTTTTTTTCCTCTGGGGTATTGCCCTTGATCTATATAAACTGGCATTAGCAATTTACTCTTGAATTGAAGACCTGTTTATAAATTCCTCTTTATTGTATCACAATAATGATATGAGAACTTTATGTGTTTAAGATTGCAGGGCGTAATGATTTATTACTATTTTCACAAATGTAGAAGATTTCAAGCATTTTCAATGGTACATGTACCTTTAAAGATGTGGTGTCTTTTACTTGAGTATTTTGGTAGGATTACGATATAGATCCATTCAGGATGTCGTTAAATCATGATTCAGCATATATATGTTTATGATAACAATGGCTGATATATATTTGTAGCCACTAGTGATAATGATGCAAGCAGGATTGATATCATGTGATTATTTAGATTTCCTCCATGGTTAATTTTATTTCCCTAGAAGACTAAATATCATGAAATATCCGGAAGCTGTGATCTCATAATTTCATCATAATGCCCTTCACAGAGGATAATGGGGTGAAAGTTTAATCCTATTACAGAATGTTATTTTTCTCAACCTGATTCAATTTTGTACATTCCTTTATCTATAAAATAAGTATATAATAAAAAAAGGTATTTCAAGTTGTGATAATACATTTGCTATTGTTTATTTGACCTCGCACAAATTTGACTTTGTAGAACTTGTATAAAAAAATTTCAGAGGGTTGGTTTACCTTCTAAATTGCAGTTGAATAGCATATGTACTTTAATATACTGTTAATACGTGGTTGGGAGTGCGTTGATGCAATCTGGCAATACAAAGGTTTTTATCGTGGTGTACTATACGCACGAGGCGCAAGCCGAGTGTGTTGGACACCACGATAAAAACCTGCGTGTTGCCGGATCGTACTAATGCACGAACTCACAACCATGTATTAACAGTTTTATAAAACGGGTCGGCAATATGATTATGAAGTCTATAAAAATGGTTATGAGCCCCATAGAAATGCCAAGAGTCACACAGTCATGGAGGCTGACATTTCCTTTCCTGGATGACATCACAGAAGCGCAGCCAACAAAAGTCATATGCGTTTCAGTGCGCGCATGTAATCCCTGCGCTAAAATGACAATTAAACTACGCGATTTCATTGCGTTTTAAGTTTGCACGCACCAGAGGTACGCGCAGCTCAGCCGTGCTTTAGAGCCTTTTTGCCGTGCATTAGTGCGCTTTTTTTGCACGGTCACGTGGTGTTATTTGACCAATCAGGATGGCTACATTCTTTAACCCGTTTTATAATACTACATGTAACTGATCAGTAAATCCATATGTTTCTGCGGGGCTCAGTCGATATAACATGTTTGTTATTTTTTGACTGAGAGGGCGGAAACATAGAATAAATGAGCTTGTTTATAAGCTTTCATAATATTACTATATTTTGAGGGGATGCCAAAAGTATTTGATGACCTTTCATCTCATTTTAAAAACCAATTACCGAATGTATATATATCAATGATTTTAGAAATATGCACCAATACGTTTTGGAAAATTTCCATTTATTACGAAGATACCAGATAATATATTTATATATCTTCTGTATTTTGTTTTGTTGCTGTAATGAGTTTATATTGTTAATATCTTTGTTATCAAACAGGGCCTCATGGAAGACCACCACTATTGGTGAAATGTGCTACCCTGTATAAATATCAGAAATGAATAAATAAATATATTAATATCTTGTTTGAAGGAAAGAAACTTTGCATATTCATTTTCTGTGATATATGATGTAATGAAGAAGTAACATTTTTATACAAATATAGGACGATAAATATGATTATATAGAGGGTAGGCTTATAACTGCTATGTTTATTTTTTGACAATTTTCTCTATTTTTGACAAAATAAATTATGGAACATGATATTGATCTATCTTTTGCCAGAGGAGGGGAAAATTATCAGTTGAAGACAATAGGCACTACAATACAAAAGGAAAATCATTATTCTGTGTGAGAACTTTACAAATGTTTTCTCTTATACATTTGTAATTTTCCCCCATATACTACAGTATGAGAAACCATCACTGAGTGCTTGACTAATGTTCAAAAAGGAAAAAAAAAAGTCAAAATGTTGAAATGGTTTACCTGCCTCCTTTTGTAAATTGTAAATTTGTAACTCAGTATGTGTAATATAGAATTTTAAAACTCTTATGTGGCTGCTTAGCACATATTGAATCTATAATTATTGAAATAAATTGACACTCCCCTCTCTATAATTCCTCACAAATTTGTAATGTAGACATTTGTGATACTTATGCATTCTGGAAATTGTTAAACAATGAAGAGCTATGCATTTTACTTGTATTTTGGTATGCCATATCCCCCACCCCCCCCCCCCCCCAAATTGTTATACTCTCTGAAACCATGTCCCACTTCTAAACGTTATCAAAGTTTTATTTTATCAGTGTTGGTTTTTTTGTGTGCAGAGATTGTGTAAGGTTATTCTAGGTCATTTCTTCCCTGAGGGCGCCAGATAGGTTTCCAAATAATGTTAGGGAATGAGACCTTTTTTCCCCATCTCCCAAGAAAAACTAGGATTGACAAGAGCAAAGGAGGAGAGGAAAAAGAGTGAAACTATGAGGGAGTATCGTATGCCTCATGAATAATGCATAGTGATCAGAGGGATGTGGAAATCGGGTGGCTTCATGAAAAATTATCATCGTCTTTAAGAGAGAGATAAAAGAATGATAGCTAGAGGAGATCATGCCAGTTTTCTTGCGATGAATGTTACTTTAAAGGAGGAGTAGCTATTTGTGAAAGGTTAAAGTGAAGTTCAAGTACAAATAGAATAATTTGAAAAATTGATAAATACTGGTATCATAATTCTTAAAAATTCTAATGTGGGCAAAAATAATAGTATAGCATACTGTAAAATTTGAAAGTTTCATGCCGCGAAATAATCAAATCACAATTGATCACAAAATTAATTTGGCTGTCATTAACAATTCGCAAAAGTTTTATGTCACGAAAGTTTCTTGTTTTACAATATACATGTACGGAATATAGTATGGCATAGGAAAAGGATTATTCATAAAATTCTCTTATAATTCAAATATAATTTCTTGTAGTTGATTTCTTTGACTTGCACCATTTTATGCCACTTTATTTAGTTCCATATTTGTATAAAGGGCTTGTTACTTTTGTGATATTCATCAAGACATTGTCATTGTTTTAGTTTCAAAAACCTCATAAAACACAATTATTCCTTTTCTTTTATAAAAAATAGATAAACACTGTTGTGCTTATATCATTCATTTTTGGTTTTCTCCGAAGCGCCTTTACACCTTGTTTTGTTTTCGATCAACATATTAACAGGTTAATCAGAACAACAATCAAATAGAACAAGAGAAGATAAAATTAAATTAAAAATAAAAGAGGGAAAAATATAAAAGAGAGAGAGAAAAAAAAAACAATCATATCTTCAACAATATATGGCATCAGAACGATATAAAGCGACATGCAAGAAAACAATGCTCTCACACGTTTGTTGATCTACCTTTTACATTTTGTGCTGAAAAAGTTTATTTAAACCTAAACCAATAAGCATTAAGACATCTCAGGCTCAAAATCAATGCTTTCCCTGTAAAGCAGATATCATTGGTGTAATATTACAGTGATTCTTTGTTTGCAGTAGATGATATCAATATTGTCTTCTCAAGGACATCCCAAATTCACTATGGTATTTGATATTATTCTCCCCAAAGTCCCAATATCTTGCTATGTCTAAGAAATTGAATCTGAAATCAATAGCGATTTTGTAATTCTTCAAAGACAAAGTGTGGCGTTCTTTTTCTGAGAAAAGGGTAGCAGAACAGAAGATTTGATTGGGAGAGGCAGGTGAAGGGTTCTTCTTGTGTGTAGAATTTGGTTTTCTTGTTAAAAAAATCAAATATTATGGTAAATTTATGATATCACGTAGAGGAATTGATTGAATAGATTCAAATGAATGTTTGTTTAGGATATTGTTAATTGTATCTCGTCCTGCTTGTAGTGCAAGAGTACTCTTTAAAAAGAGAAAGCCTATGTACACCAATTCGTTGTTTTAATGATTCCAAAACCTCACAATACACACCTTACCTATTCTTAGGTACTACATCATCAACCTTTTACAATAACTTCTAGACAGTTTCTTTAACAATACACTTGTTTGAGCAGTACTTAAGTTTCTCTTTGTCAAACATGTTAGTTTTTTTTTCTCTCTCTGAATCTTCAACCACTCACCTGTCCTTACTCACTTCAAGTGAGAAAGAAAGAGGACGATGGCTCTCTCCGTTTGTTTCAATTTCTCTGAACCCTATGTGAGATGGATCCAATGTCGTGAAAGTCTCCAAGAGCTGCATCAATTTGATTGGAGAATCAGGGTGAAGAAGAGCTCAATAATAGCCTTTCTCCCAGGAGCAGTTCATATTCATCCCCTTAGCATGAACGATCATTGTGGATTTTGTCTGAGGAAAGGAGACTTAGCAGTGAATTTAGTCGTATATGTATTTGGATATTACCATGCCTCATCTCTAGTCTTTACTTCCAGACTTTGTCCTCGACCTGTGCTTTATATGCATGAATTTATGATATCTCAGGCAGCCTGGAAGTGAGACTAAAGTTGATGGATTGCATAAGCTGGTGTACAATGTTAGCGGGCGAAGAAAGGAAACTAGGACAATAGGTGGGAAAACGCAAGGCATCACACCGTACCATATATCCCTCATTCCCTGGGGAAGCCAGTCTGGAAAAAAACCCGAAACGCATTAGGCTGGAGATTCTCTGGGCTTGTAATGATCGATAACACGCAGCATTTTGCTTTCATGATGCGGCTTGTTTCTTAGTTTGAGAGACCCATTTCTTGTTGAGGACTCGTCTATCTCTGATGAAATTACCGCTTAACAGACTGGGAGTAGTGGATTGAGTTGCTCACTACCAATCACAGCAAAACAGCAAATTTGATACAGTCCTCATCCATTAGAAAAGCGAACAGACAAATTCAGATGATAAAATATGAGCAATATGTCAGCTGTTGGAAATGGTAATTGCGTCATTAGGACCTATATACATACAGGTATAGATTTTAATAGGAACTTGAACTTGCATGAGCTGTGTTTATTGTATTATAAATGTCATGATGAAGAACCATTTTATGAAATAAATTTATCATGGGTAATTAAATAACTTCTTTTATAAAATGTTTTGACCCAGTTATTAACCTTTGTTAATTACCTTGTGAAACTCCCAAGCAATCAACATTTTAATCGCTGAGTAAGATCTTCAATCGATATATACTGTATAAGATATTATTTTAACGAGAGTTTTTTGCAAATTTCTCAAATCTCTCACCAATCGTGAATTTAACAACACATGGAAATATTACCCGGTTTACATTTCAGACTGAAAATATCCGTAGTGGGGCATGGAGCATTGAGCATTTTCTAATGTATAACATATCAGTGCTGTGTATGTACTTGTATATGAGCAGCACATCGGCACAGTGATGAATGCAGCCAGCACACGCATGCATTGTACAAAACCAGTTTGTGTGTTTTCTAACCACGTGGGTGTAGAGTGTATGGAAGGAATTACGAGTATTCGCGAAAGCGAAGACTTTCAAAAATGCTTTGGGCCTGTAATTGGCGAAATTATCTGTACATGAAAATATTGGCTTATACTGTAACTAAAATCAACGAGCCAGATTTACCCACACCCCTCCAAAATTTACCATACATCTGACAATGAGCAATTGAATTTTCGGCAGGTTGATTAAAGATGAATGACTGATGTGGTAACCATGGCGATGGTAATCATCTTGCTTGCTGGAGATGTAAAGGAGATGATTTCTTCTCTTCAAATTCCTAGACAGTTTCTCTTAATATTCATTATTAGGCCTTAGTGACTATATTGAGTAATGAATGTGGTTGAAATCCAGATCGAAAGTGGCTTTTGCGGTGGTGACTGGGGGAATCACAGTGCTTCAGGGATGGGGATGGAAGACATTTTTTCTTGCTGTGGACGATGTTGCAAAAAATAGTGGGTCATCTGGAATGCATCGCTATGTCTTGTGTAGCCAAGAATTCACAGCTAAGGTAAACCAAATGGATCGGTGGTATCGGTTTCATTGAATCTTCTAGGTAAACTCAAATCTAGGGAGATTGAGATGAGATAATCGGATAACCAATGACAGCGGCATTGTTTGGGGGTGGATGGAGGGGGTTTGACAGTTTGACACCCCCACTGAAATTTCCTGTTGGCAAACAAGACATTTTTATAGGCTATAAGGAAATTTTAAAAACTGATGTTGTAGATTCAGATTTCCTCATAATCTCCTCCATTTATTTGAAGAGATATGGAGTAACCATACATTCAAACACACTTTAAAATGAACAGCATTTACACACACTTGCACCAATTAATTGATACCGAAGCAAAATACAATGACCATCTTAATAACAGTATTAATTTTGATTAGGCTACCTTGGGTAAATAAGACATATTATTATTATCATCATTATTACTACATATATGTTTCAAATCTTTTACAATGTGAACACTCCATTCCAGAAAGATGTTTTCAATCCACAGACTTTTTTTTTTTGCTGCAAGCACTTGCAAGCAGCTTGGTTGAATGTTGTTTTGTCTGAGTAGTTGTGGAGATTTTAAAGGGAAGGTTGAGTTCTTGGAAAGGTCAAAAACAATTTGTAAGCTTTCTCATTCTTTTTATGTTAGTTTGGAAGATTATCATAGTACAAATGTCCTCTGAAAAGGATGGCACTTCAAATGACCTCACATTCAAAATATAACAAGAAACAGCCGAAGTGTTCGGGCTGAATATTTGTGAGTAGTCCATATACATATTTCTTTGTGCAGTGCGCGCGACTCTCAGCAGGATTGAGTCAATTCCTTATCATTTTGGTGATTACAAGACCTTACAGCATACATCAATTCTTATGTGTGCTATATAATCAACCTTTCCCAATTGCTATGAGACAGTTTCTTTCACAACACAATCTCATGACTACAACTCAAGTTTGTCTTTAACTAAAAAAAAAAAGAGGACAGATAAGAGAGCAAAGAGGAAAAGATGCCGTAAGAAATGTTCAGTTTGCCTGTGATGAAGTGGAATGAGAGAGTTGTTTGTCTCATACACCTTTTATACTGCATCCAAATTTGAGGGTGCTTCTGAAGCATGTGCTTCTTGTGTAATCATCAGGGGCCGCATTCAATAAATTGCTAAGACATTTTTCTTCAGTTTAAGAAAATTTTGTAAGAAATTGTCTAGTTTGAGAAATATGCCCTTGCCGTATTCTACAAATGTTTAGCACTTTTTCCTAGCTAAGACGACAGATTAAACAAATTTCTTTGATATTCAGTGATATGTCAAGTCAGATACATGTAGCCAAGTCGAGGGCCAGAACTGCTGCCCAAATTTGCCCAGATGCATTTTGCTTGTTGAAATGAAAATTGCACCGCAGGAAAAATATACACATAACGTATGGGAGAATCAAACAGAAATGATGCTCATAATTTTGAGCTTGACCGACTGACACGATCAGTCACCCGCCCTTGTAAAAAAGAACCATAGTACCCATGGTAATTTGACCAAACTAACATCAAATCAAGTACTATCAAATTACCATGATTTGATGGTAATTTGGTCAAATTACTGTCAAATTACCATGGGTACTATGCAGGCGCGGCTCTACGCCCCAATTAACTCCTCGTAAAGTCGTAAAAGCTTTTGAATTCCTAACGGCTATCGAAGCCCTCCGCTGAGCGAGGAGCAGAAATCCTCGAAAATTCACCTTCTCGTATCTTCCTTATTTGGGCCTTAAACATTATGAAAATATCAGGGTACATAGGAAATGATGATATTATGCTTCATATCAATTTTCTCTGAAAACGGTTGAGTATTTTTTGAGATACGAGTATTTTTCTGTTTCTGAGGGCCGTGAAAAGAGGTTTTGTTTTTTTCCCGACACAAGTCTGGGACGAAGTGAATACGCAAACAAGTTACATGTTACTAGACTTTAGATTCCAGTCTCGCTCCCTGCCAATTTTCGAGTTTGCGCAATTAGTACTTTTCTGTAAATCTGCCTTCAAAAATCGAGAACTTTCAGAAAAAGCCTGGGAAGCTACAACTATGAGCGAGGGAGATCGCCCCTGTGCGCATGCGCTCTCCCAAATTCTTTCGTCAACGAATACATCATATCACCGATCAGCTGTTTTATGTGTTTACAACTGGCCTTTTTTTTCAGCTGACCTGTAAGTGTTGAAGTGAACTTTCTTCCAATTTTCGTCTCTGAATTATGCTTTTGATGATTGTATTGTAAAGAATATGGATTATATATTTCATGTTCTTTACCAGAAAGTGTGACATGCTCATTTTGGTTTTCCGAGCCAACTTTTTTGGCTAGCACCGTAGCACACATGCCTGCAGGCAACACTACATGTACGCTAACTCCAGGGAGCTCCAACGCACAGTGTTGGAGCTCCGGGTACAAATAACCAAAGTCGACCTCGCCCATTAGTATGGCTAATCGCATTGCTTAATTTCGGCAGGAAAGATAGAAATTTGTACTTACATTTCAAGAGAATTACGGTAACTATCTAGCAGGCGCTTTGATTTTACGATTTAACGATTGTTTCGATGAAAAAATGGAATTTCCTCGCCGAGTCGATCTTTTCCCCGTACTGTACCGTCGATTCAAATGACGCGATCGCACTGTGTGTAATGCATGTACCGTATACCGTCCCTGACTCGACCACACAGTGCGAGCGAGTCATGAATCGACAATACAGTACGGGGAAAAGATCGGCTGGGCGAGGAAATTCCATTTTTTTCATCGAAACAATCGTTAAATCGTAAAATCAAAGAGCCTGCTAGATAGTTACAGTAATTCTCTTGAAATGTAAGTACAAGTTTCTATCTTACCTGCCGAAATTAAGCAATGCAAGTAGCCATACTAATGGGCGAGGTCGACTTTGGTTATTTGTACCTGGAGCTCCCTGGAGTTAGCGTACATGTAGTGCTGCCTGCAGGCATGTGTGCTACGCTACGCTGCATGCTAAAATTTTAGCCTACGTTGCTAGCCAAAAAAGTTGGCTCGGAAAACCTAAAATGAGCATGTCACACTTTCTGGTAAAGAATAAATATATAATCAATATTCTTTACAATACAATCATCAAAAGCATAATTCAGAGACGAAAATGGGAAGAAAGTTCACTTCAACACTTCTCACCTATGGAGGAAGTATTATTTACGCACTAAAAAATACAAGATATGGACATTGAATTGAATTAAATTGAATTGGTATTTATTACAATTCTCATTCACAGCCTGAGGACTGAATCACGGTGAAATTTACATCGTAAAGACAAAATAACCCAGAACAAATACGGATAATTTTATGCAGATATGGAGGTTACATGTGTGGAAAGAAAAAAAGTGAGAGTCAGAGAATCATTGTACAAGAGCTTTATTGGTGCTAATACATTTGTATACAATGTATATAGTACATGTCGATTTCAACAAAGTAATTGCCAAAATTCAAAAATTCAGAATGGACTTACAGCCCCTGCCCGTGGCCTGTCCATTTATAATATTTTTACAATGAATGGTATACATGCCCACATGCTTGCTATTTTAAATATATAAAAAATAATCATTTGAATAGATACAAATAAAAGCAATAGACACCCATGAGAGAGAGAGAGAGAGAACATGAGAGGGAGATTAGGAGGGGAGTAACGAGTGCCGACTGGGAGCTAGAACACTGACACCCCCCGCCCTAAAAAAAATATAAAAAAGAAATAAATAATAAATAAAAATGATGTGCTGCAGTTCAGTGGACTATATGGCCTGTATCAGTGGCGTATCCAGGATTTCCCAATAGGGGGGGGGGGGCGCCAGGAATTATTGATCGCCGTCATGGGGGAGGGGTCTTTGGAAAATTTTTGCTTTTGAAGAAGGGCTGCAAAATAGTGCTATATGTGACGAATTTTGAAGCCTATTTAATGAACAATATTTCAATTGGTATGAGGATTTTTTTTTGCTAGTTTTTTTTTTTTTACGACGGCCAATAGGGGGGGGGGGCGCGCGCCTGTTGCGCTCCCCCCCCCCCTGGATACGCACCTGCTGTATTCTGAATTCCGGTTTAACTTAAACTCCCGTCTAGACTCCAGTCTAAATTTCTGTACAAAGTTAAGCCATACTAGACCGGAGTTTAAGTTAAATTGGATTTCAGAATGTAATTTTCCAAAACTATGGAGTTATAGTGGCAGCAAACCACCATATTTTAACAGTAACCTGATTCATTTCTGTATAATTAATCGTATCATGGGTCTGTGTCATTTTAGGCCCAATTTCGGCTTTAGTACCTAGCATGTTTTACTCCACACACACACACACACGGAGTTGAGAGGAAATGATCCTGCATGTATTACGGTTCGTGGGACTTCACCGAGTCGAAAACCACCTTGCACGTATCGCTGTACGTGGGACTACATTATAACTTCTGCGAAGAACGGTCGACGGTTCGTGAATGACATTGCCTTCGATTTTTTCCCGACATAACCGTGCGACAGAAAATTATTAAGAGATATTTACAGGAAACCTTCAATATACTTTGATTTTTAATATGTGAAAGTCTCAATCTTGCGCAATGACGGAAAATATGAAAAATACTGTAATATTTTCAGACTAAAAAAAAAAAAAAAATGGCGTCTCATTTCCCTATTTTTTCACATATTTAAACCTGATTTTACAACAAATTATAATAATTACGAGTTAGAGCAACTCTCACTCTTCCATTTGAAGTTTAGATCGTTTCATTTAGTGGTTTCTAGAGCGAGATTTTGCAGTTTAGCCGATACTCTTCTGTAGCGGTTTTACGTAAACAAATTGTTTATTTTATGCAAATTAGGCAGGTCAGCGTGAAAGCTTTCGGGCCGCTAATTGGGGTGTAGAGCCGCGCCTAGTATGGTACTTTTTGACAAGGGCGGACCTATATCCACCTGGACCTATATCCACCGTCTAGTTAAATTGAGTTGATTTTGAAATGACCCTTTGAAGGGGTCAAAATCACCTTTTGCGGTAATAGGGATAAAAGATTAGTTAGGAATAAATTTCACATAATTCATTCTGTCTTTCTTCTCTTCACGTTTTACAGCAAGAGAACAGGACAGCGAATGCTGGCAGGAAACTTGAATCGGTGATCGTCATTGACAGCGACAGTGAAGGCGAGAGAGATGGGACACGGCGTCACCATGGCAACACGGTATCAGCTCCTCCTGTCTCTGTATCACCACCGAGAAGCATCAAGGAGAGCCGCCCGGATTCCACAGGTAAATATCAGTTGAATTTTATCGTTGCATGTGTATCGTGTCTGTGGGTTTTGTATCTGTTGTGTTTGTGCATGGAAATGGGTATATAATTATATGATGGTATGTGCTGCTGTGATGTTGTCATTCATTATCAAGCCTTTGGTTAAAGGAGAATGAAACCCCCAAAATAAATGCACTTTAATAGAAGCATATCATTTAAAGGTTGAGGAAAAACGGACAATTAATAAAAAGTTATGAATATTTGAAATCCTAAAATCGCTAAATGAATGGAGATCTGAAATTGACAATGTCTTCATTATGCTAATGAGATGATGTGATGTAAATGTGGTACATACTTTCCAATTGCTTTGTACAAATAATGTTGTAAAAATCCACTTTCCTTGAATATATTGTAGAAAATTTGATTTCTGTATTATAGGTGGTGTTCATAAATATATTCCGTACAATATATTTCAAGCACAATGTTGATAATTCAATTTTCTTTGTTTAAAAGCTGAAATCTGGTAATCTTATTTATTACGTATACAGAGAGAGCACAAACACATCATAGCATCTCATTAGCATAATGAGTATGTTGCCAATTTCATTTAGCGATTTTAGGTTTTAAAATCTTAATAACTTTTTTATTCTTTATCCGTTTTCCCTCAAACTTTCGGTGATATGCTTCTAAGATATCCTGCTTCTGTAAAAGTGCATACAAGTTTGGGGTTTCATTCTCCTTTAATTTGTTAAGTGATTAGTTTAGTAATTTGCTCTGTTATGGATTATATGTGTGCGATACAGCACAAAAATAAATTGTGTTTGAAAGCTACTTTTAAGCCAAATTTATTGTGTTCCATATTATATGCACTACAAGCAGTTAACAGCAATTGATTTTGATGGGGGTTCCTTTTCATTATCTGGGGCCATTTTTACAGTTAGTAGCATATAAGCCAATTTATGAACTTGCAAGTTGCTTCTGATCATCTAACCATTTCAACAAGATGAAATATGTGGTCTGCATTGGATGATTCTTGTTACAAGTTGTGAAGCAACTGTCCATTTTATGTTGATATTTATTTGTTCATTTGTTTTATCAGTCTTGTGTGTATGTGAATGCAATGGCCATTTGTATAATTTTGTGCCCTTAGTTTTTTGTCTAAGTATTTGTACAAAAATATTGCATTTGGTTGAGTGTGTTCAGTTATATAGTCCGGAGAGGTTGATTTTTCAATAATTTGTGTTGAGAGCAATTTTCCATGTACCATATTTCTTCCTGCTGTACAAGTATATGTATATCCTTTTCAATGGTGATTTTTCTTTTTCATTTCATGTATTATGTTTTGTTAACCATCATGTGCATTTGTGTTACACATTAGAATACTTTGAAAAGATAGACCTATTTCACCTGAAGTGTATTTATATAGACTGTTCTTGTTATATACCTCATTCATATTGATCTGTTATAGAGATTTAGAGTTTTCATGTAGTCAAAGTAACTTGGCATTTATTTGTCATTTATATTTACTTTCTAAAGAATATGCAGTTCCTGCTTTGCTTTGAAATGTGTTGACTTTTATTTGCAAGTTTGCTCTTATATATCTGCCCTTTTTTTCCATCGTATGGAACAACAAATTGAACACAAGGGATTGAGGAAGAAGCATTTTTGTATTCAAATACTTTGTTAAAGAGTAAAGATCTCATAGTATGACTGAATAAATGATAAATGATAAATGAATGATTTAGTGAAATAAATGATTGAATGAATGAAATATTCAGTGAATGATTAATTAGTGAGTAGTTAGGTTAATGAATTAATAAGTTAGCAAATAGATTATAAAAGAAAACATATAAAATGAATAGGTTAATGATTAATTATTAGCCATAGATCTGGGCCCCATTTCATAATAAACTTGTTATCAATAACAACTGCTACATTTCTATGACAAATTTGCTTACAGCCAATCAGATGCAGCAATTCAGTGGCTTATAACAGTTATTTTAATATTAATTGATAACAAGTTTTATGAAACAGGGCCCTGGTGATTATGTAAATAAAATTATCAATTAAATCAGTTAAGTTAAACCAAAATGTAGATGAATTAATTATTGGCTAAAAGCAACTCTAACTATCTGTTCCAAGCACACCTCAGAAGCTACAATTTTGTAAAATCACTGCTAAGGGCTGATGCACATAATGTATCTATCTATACATATTAAGTATGAAAGGTTCCTGATGGCCCAATTAAAGCTATAGCAGCAAATTGAGGTTTAATTTTTTTTCAAAACAAAATGCTTGATTTAGTATCACATAGTATTTATTGTTACAAAATGGACATGCTTCACTTTGGGATAGATGTTTTGGATTGTCCGCAAGATTTTGTTTAATTTAAGCTGGAGTGGTACAACTTCAATTGTGAATAGCTCCATCTAGTGATGAGGTCGGGTATATTGTGTGTGGAGAGTGACACAACTTACATTTAAATAAAGTTTTGTCACTAACATGTTGACAAGGACACAAGGATATCTCGTGTGTTGAGAGCCAGAAGGGCGTTAACTCTGTGTAAAAACATATGAGTTAACGCCCTTCTGGCTCTCAACACACGATCTTAAGCTGGGTATGGAAAATGTGTGTTATAGCAAAATAAAAACTTATTCATTGGATTTAATCAATTGATGTATGATGTTTGTCGTAGCCAAAGCTATAGGTACTGATAGATGAAAGTGATAACAAACTCTATGCCTGACATTAGAGTCAGATCTTTGCATCCTGGCAGATCAAACAGAAAATTGGAATATGTACTGTTGCTTGCCTAGTACCCTCTTGGTTTTACTTATGAAAATACAGGTTGAAAAATGAGACAAGAAAGTTATGGGAATAAGATGAAAGAGGTTTCTTTGAAGTACCTCCTCTAATAATGATATCTCCTATTGTGTGATTTTATATGTACAGCAGTTAGTTGCATTGTTCTCATTGAGAATGATCATTTATCCCCTTGCTTTACGTTGATCATTTGTTCTTCTTGTATTTAAGACAGATGAATGAGTTTTTATGAACTAATTTCACAGGCATGTCAAAATGCTAGATTAATATAATTTACTACCTATATCAGATATTAGCTTTGGAATCTAGCATTAGTTACATGAATCAGTTAATATTCAAATCATATGCTCCATCCCACAATAATTTTCACCATGATCAGGCCTACCCTACTACTACTCAACAAATTTTCAGTATTGTCTGGCAAACTGTATGAATCATGCTGCAGTCTGAAGCTGGAGAGATTAATATCTACCCGCTTGTGTTTAGTTAAGGAAAAGGTCAATATTTTACCTGCCAAGCAGATTTATGATGACCTCAAGCAAACGATAGGGGGAGAACTCTTGGTATTTGTTCACTTATCACTGGCAAGGTGTCAATTGGTGTGTACTTAACAGGAGTGCCTCAGATACATGTACCTTCAATAGATGTCTGGCTCATGCTACATATACATGTAGATAGAGTTTCCATTACCAATGCTGATTTAAAGGCAACATATGGAGCTATGGCAAAAGTCAATGATTAGTGTTTTGGGTAGGAAGATTAAATTCTTGTTAAAACACGACTGTAATGGCTTCATAATTGAATAATATTAGTAGGTTGTTATGGTTACCTTTGAATACATGCATTTGCTGAAGAGACAGAAAAAAAAGAGGGGAACTACTCTTGACTGCTCTTGCTTGAATTCTTTTAAATTTAAATAAAATAAAAAGCATTTAAAGATGTATTTATGTACACATTTATGTACACATCTTCTAGTCTTTTTCACTTCCAAACTTTGAGTCGCGTCTTTACTGCAGAATTGTCTTTATGGACTCAATATTAAACTTGGGCCAAGGACTTAAACTGATGGTAATTGGATTGCAGTTCATTGAATAAGCTCAGCTCTCAGTTGCCCATACAGGTATATCATCAAAAATGAGTTGCCCAATTATCTTGGCAGCTTGCTTGGATTATATTCTGTGACATGTAATTATGTTCTTCTTAGTGTTGTCAGTGTAACATGATAGAGACAGTGTAGTAGTAGAAATAGGGGAGTGGCACGTTCCCTTATCATCTGTAATCCTGGTTACGCCACATGAATGATAATCTTATGTGTGAATGGAGTAGTGTGCAAAGTCCTGCTGCTTTTGTTGTAGGCATTCAGTTCATAATCATCATTTTCATTCAATGTTTATGATGTCTATAAATAGTAATGTACAGACTTGTAGGAAGTACATAGTTCTTTTGTGTGTGAACTTGTGAAGATTTAAGAACCAAGTCTCTTGTAGAACTGAAGAGATTCTGTAGAAAGTGAAAATGAATAGAGAAGACTGCAATGACTTAAGCCATCTAGAGATGATTGCTGCCCTCTTGGGTTAAATGGTGCAAAAATATTTTGTTTTGTTTTGTTTTTTGTTGCAAGAGCTCTAGTTTTCTTTGCTCTAGCAAAAGTGAGATTTCCTCACATAAATTCACAGACATTATATGTTTTTTAAAACGAATCTTTAAACCAGTGCTCTTTCTTAATTTTCCAGAACTCATTTGAAGAAAAGAGGAAACAATACATGGATCACTTATCAATGCTAAGATAGAAGCATTCTCATATTTTACTTATTTAATGGGAAATATATCAATCTGCCAATGACAGTTTGTTTTTTGATACTTTATTCATGAATATCAGTCTGGTTTTGGTATGTTTTGGAGAGTTTTAGAATTGTCTAAAACTGTATATGGGATCGATAATAGTCATTTTGCTGTTTTTGCGTGGACAAAATTAACAGATGTCAATACTGCATCTGTGTTTGTAAACCTTGAAAAACAATCGATAAACCATGGATTGACTGTCGAGTGAGTTCATTCATAATTAATATGATTTCGACCCATGAACTGAATTCACTTTCTCTTATATTTTGGAGAGCTTTGAGACTTTCAAAAATGTAAATGGGATAATAAGCATTTTGCCCATTTTGTGTGGGGAAAAATTAAACAGATGTCAATGCTATACATCTGTGTTTGTAAACCCTGAAATGCGATCAATAAAACCTGGATTTACTATTGCATGATTCCATTTGTAATTAGTATGATTTCAACCCATAAACTGAAGTATGATCAGGGCAGTTGAATACTAATGTAGGAATATGGGAAAGTTACCTTTCATTGGTGATTTCTATTTTAAGTGTATTATTGATTGGGATTGCTTCTTGTAGGCAGTTTGACAAACAAAAATATGATATACTTATAAAGAAGTGTATGAACTTAGAAATTATCTGAATTTTATTAAAATATAAATTAGCCACATAATTTAGTGGGGAATCAAGTGTTATTGCCTCTCAATAAAGGAATACAAATCTTATGATTTTAGCTACTGTGAACACCAACAGATTTTGTCCTGTAAGCAATCATTTTGTGTATGTCAAAGGTCATATAAACGGTCACGTTATGTGCCGTTTATTCAGTATTTAGAGTCTGAACTCTTGAATTATGTTAGTCCTTTTTTCAACCTTGCATACTCTTTTAGGAAATTATGTTAAAAATTTGTTTTTCTTGTGAGAGGTTCTTGTTTGAACAATATCTCATGACAGTTCCAAAGCAAGAAATATCAGAAGGGGATTCAACAAAGTATCTTTCTGTTTTCTGAATGATATATATGTAACCTTTTCATTGTACCTTTTGTGAAGACCAGTAATTACAAACAGGGTTGTTAAGTGCACTTCAGGCCACTGTATAGTTTAGTACAGTGTAATCCGTTTATTCATACTACATTGTCTTCCTCTTAACTGTTTCTAAAGATAGTATTCAGACAAAGAAGACAAGAAGAGTCAAGAGAAAAAGAGAGAGGAAAAAAACTCATATTCTAGCTCTATAATCCAGTGACTTCATCCTCCTATACAAGGGGATGCCCTAATGAATTTTAAGCCACTGTGCCTTTTTTAAAGAAAATACCTGGGTGTTTGACTAGCTGCATATTCACATATCAACCATCTTGTTTGCCTGTGTCCCACACCTGCTCAGCTGTGTACTCGAACTGACAATGGACCAGGTGTATTATTGAGAGCCGATGGTATGATGGATGCATATTGCTGGGTAATTTCTTGCTCTTAGCTGCCCCTCCCATCACCTTTCCCCATATTTTTTACTCTCTATTGGGTAGGTTCTTCGCCTTTCGAAGGTTTACCGGGTGTCGGGATGATGAGAATTTCTTAGAACTTGTCCGTTATTAGTATGCGGCAAAACAGGCTGTATGCGATTGGTAGTTGATAACCTTTCGGTAATGCCTCTACGCTGTAGTGAAGATGATTATTAAAGATGATATGCATGGGGCTGTGTTGTAGGGTTTCTAACTCATTTTATATGGATTTAATTAAAGGCAATCCCTCTTGTGGGATTACAAGTCTAATGTTTTGATCTCCATCTCATAAATTTGAAATAGAGCTGAGGGCAAGGTTTGGTGGAATTTTTAAAACCCCAAAAATCTGTGTAAATCTCATGAATTTGAGAATGTGTCTGTCCAATCCCCCCCCCCCCCATGTTCTCAATTCTCAGGCTTTCAATGCTCGTACTTTATCATATAGATGAAATTTCCTTTTCATCTTCTTTGTGTAATAAAGATTCAACACAGCCTTACTCTGCACTCAGCCTTACTCTGCACTCAGTCTTACTCTGCACTCAGTAGGCCAGTAGTTCAATTAATATTCAAATTGTGGAGTGCCAGGAATGATCAAGTCTGACAGACATGTGTGATATACAAGAACCCACTATTATTATAATTATTATTATTATTATTATTATTATCATGTTCCCTATATTTTTCAAGAAAGTTATAGATAAATTATATATATACCTTAAAAGAACATTCACACTCCTAACAAAGAGAAAATATATTTACAAATATTTCAGTTATTTTAATTTTTAATTTTTTTTTTCTAAAAATGTATAGCGTCTAAGGACATCAAACTCCTAACAATACAACAACATCAACAGGAGAAAAAAAAGTAAAATAAAATAAAATGAAGTAACGAAACTATTCACCCACACAGTGTATTTAGAGTCCTCTACATTGTAGTTTGAACTGCAAATTTTGAGTTTTACAAGCTCAGACCCTAATTTGACACCTCAGTAAAAAGAAGTGCTTTCTGGCAAGTCTATTAAAGGGATACGCCACCTGGCGGCCGTGGGGAATGTCAGAATTGCATAAGCCCGATTCACTTGTACACAAAGTTTATGCGTCGAACTACAGTAATTACATTTCGGACTGCACGAAGCCGACCGAATCTCACATGAGAGCTGGAGCTGGAGCTCAGGCTGAGCGTGCATGTTGCGCGGCGACCAGTCTGTCTGAAGTTTGCGCCCTACAAGGCAACAGCATGTTCAGGTAATGATCATGGTGCCCCTCGCGGCATAAAAACGTCCACATTTTGCGGTTGAGTATCCCTTTAAAGTTAATGTAACAAAACAAAATTACAATATACAGGAATATATGTAGGTGTAGTCTACAGCCCAGATAAATCAGACACTTGGTAGCAAGGGACTGTGTCTGCCAAGAAATGCAGCATCTTTTGTAAGAAGCAAAGAAAAGAGAAGAGGCTCTCTTCTTGTTTGAACAAAGACATTCTTTTGGTGAGATGGTGTGTTGAAGAAACCATCTGTCCTACTTAATACATAATCCAGATTACAGTAATCTGATCACAAGATTTAGCCCCCCCCCCCCCTTGCCTTCTTCCTATTATTGATCCTCTCTATGACTTCTTTTTATGATTAAGGACCATGTAGTGTGATTAGGAACCCTGTCAGGTGTACCATAGTAATAGCATTACTTTCAGATGAATCTGTTCTACTTGGGAGTGACTCTTCTTTTAAATCAGGAAGTTGGATTTATTGATGAATGGTGAGTAAAAACAAAAGTTGAGAGTATATGGGAGGAGGTAAAAGGAGATAGGAAGAAGCTGGATTGTAGGGAAAAGAAGAAGAAGTGGAAGAGGGGGAGGAGGAGAAGGGGAGAAGGAAAAGCAGTGAGAGTGAGAAAAGGAGAGATGGGGAGAGGAAGAGAGAGAGAGGCCACAAGGTAGCTCATGCAGCTTCCTGATAATCTTTGATTTTGGGTGATATATGATATACAGAAATTTAAAGAATCCAGTACGTGGAGGTGGAATGGCTCAGTGGTAGAGCAGTGGTCTTATAACTGGGAGGACCCGGGTTCGAAACCAAGTGGATGCACTAGTGCCCCTCGGTAAGGCATTATGTCATTACCAAGTCCCTCAGAGAGGACTTAAAGCCGTCGGTCTTCTGGTTGCTTACATACAAGCATACACATGCTTTTTTAGCAGTCGGGTAAAAAAACCAATCAACCTTTTTTCAGTAAGATTCAGGTGGCTGCAGCATGCGAAATAATTCATAGGAAAATCTATTACATGATTTATTGAGCAAATGAAATTAAGGCATGGGGGAGGGGGAGCATTTTGATGGTATTTGTATATTCCTGATCTTAGTTTAGCATAGATAGCCATAGGCCACTGAGGAAGTCTCTCAATATTTATTTTAAGAATACCTTTTTATATATGCCTCTGCAGCCTGCAATATTGTATTTGCTTTTCTGTCTTACAGGCTGTACATTTTTGTTACAAGGCTTATTTGTTAGAGATTTGTAAGGGTGGTTTGAATTGTTGTGTTTTACTACCTTTTTTTATGTCAAAAGAGGGAATGTGGGTTTTTCTTTTGAGCAATGATGCTGAAGCCTTTTGATGGATTTAATCCATCTAAACTACATGAAAGGAGATGAAACGTGTGCCTAACAATTAGCAGGCATTATGTGATTGTGGGAGCACAGAGACTTCTTCTTGTGAATAGTCCGTTTATCCAGACAGCCCTGTTTTTGAAGATGCAAAATTCATTCTTGATTTATCATTTCAGTGATAAAGAAGCCTTTTAAAAATGAATTATTACCTATTGTGTGCTACCTCCACATACATGGGCAATAGCAGTAGGATGACATGTGATGATGCTGTTCTCTCTCTCTCTCTCTCTCTCTCTCTCTATCTATCTCTATCTATCTCTCTTCCAGGGTATGTTCACATTAATTACAGATTATGCAGTTCTACTTGAAACTGAAGATAATCTGCTTATGGGATAACAGTTATTTGTGTTGTCTCACCAGATTTGATCTGCTTGATTAGGTATGTAAGTAGGCCTATAGATGATCCAGCATGTGTATACAGGAACAACAGGAATTGAAGGGTTGACTTTTAAGATATTTTAAACTGCTCCAACCTTGTTATATATTTGTGAACAATGTAGTCAGTGCCTTGTGTCTGTCCACCCCCCCCCCATATCTAAAGAAAGAAATCAAGGTGGAGACTGAAAATAGTTAGTGATACAAGCATGAATGCACCTTTCAATGTCACCTTATAATTTTGAGAAATGGGGAGATAATTGATACTTGATACTAGATTTTTGATCAACATAAGATGTAGATATTTAGGCTTATGCATAGACAATAATTGAATATTGTTTTAAATAATGTAAATGCACATTAATAATTGAAAGATGATTGATACATTAGACTGTAGCATATAGGGCCTAGGTTCTTAATTCATATTTCCTACGGGCCAGAAATATATCTAAAATTACGCCTCGGGCCACTGGGTAATAAACATTTATCATACATAGCCCATCATAGGTGTATAAGGCTGACGTCTCTTGCCTGAATATCAACTTTTGAGTTTCTAAATTGTGCGAGTGAGCGGGCAAATTTTTTTTTTGATCATTCATTCAATTATTGTATTACATAACCATTTACAGCATTAAAAAGAATTCAGCTATTTTTTTATGTTGCATTTTTGGCAGGTCACATCAAGTCATCTTGCGGGCCACAGGTGGCGCATGGGCCACACTTATAGAACAGAGGCTATATAGTATAGGGCCGATAGGTGACTCTACATAGATGAAGATCTACATGAACAATAATTAAATATCGATATGATTTCAAATCATATTGGGAATCAGAACATCTCAAAATTAAGCATTGGGGTCTCGACTTCGGACAAATCTAATTCATTCTCACACCATGCACACATGAATCAACAACAGTAATATTTGAGTCTGTGATGGCAAAGACTACAATACAAGAGCGTGGATGGAGTGTTGTTGGTGCTTTGATCTGTTGTTACAGTTTAGTTAGGTGGCAATCAAGAGCAAGGGCTTATTATCCCAGGGAAATAGACCATCTGCCCCTGCTACCAGTCTTCCTACAACACCAGTTCCATCTGCTTGACTATTCCATTGCAAAATATGGGGGAGGTACAGTGTGTTGGTATCTGTGAAGTTCCCTGAGGGACCATTTGGTGGTCTAAATACTGCACAGTTTCAAGCAAGTGTGAGAGATTGCTTATCATTTTCTGTTCTACTTTCTTTTGGTGAAGGTGGGATTTGTTATAATATTTGAGAAGAAATATCTCAAAATTAAGCATTTGTCATCATTAATCGCTCAAAAATGTTAGTGAAGAGGAATTGCACTTTCATCAAAAAAAAGTCCACCATGATATCAAGTTTGTTATTCCAATCAACTAAACACGAAGGTGGACTTCCCCTTTGAATAATCAGAAACAAACAACTCCATGTGTTCGTTGCAGTGTATAAAGTTACATGTACTGTAAAAGGGGACATTTTCACGCGATTAATTTTTCGCGCTCGGGCAAGTAAGGTGAATTTCACATGTTTTTTTAAATTTTGCCGATGGCACTAGGCTGATGGGCCAGAGAATACATAAACAAAAATATTCGCATGTTTGTTTTTTTTGCGAAAATTTCCACGTTTACAGTAAGTGATTACACATTGTAATACAAGTAAGGAAATAATAAGATACTTTTTAAAAAACTTTATGGCATTACAAAATGCATTTTTTTCTCCATTTCTTCGTGTGATATTACATATTGCAGTTTTAAAACCATACATATTTATGTTAAAAACCTGAAGCATCAGATATGAATACTAAAGAACAGAGAGGAAGTGTATTTCTACTTTCAGAACCTGATGGGAATACTCCAATGTGTAACACAAAGGTAGTACATGTTGATATCATGTCATCAATATTTTGTAATCAAGTAATTTTCTCATCTTCAATATCTAGGCTATTGGTGTAGATAACCTAAAATATGAATTTGAGGGGTTTTAAATTTCTTTCATAGGTATGAAATATATACTTGCCCACCTGTCTCTTGTAACAGAAATGCAGTTTACTTCTTGACAGTGAAAATCTACTATTAAGGGAATTAATTCATGTACAACATGCAGATTGTTAGCTTAGCTTTGTAATGTTATCATTTATTCCTGAATGAGGTATGCATAGTATATTTATAGCATTACTCTCTATGTTATTAAAGTGAGAGAAATTCCAGTGATAAAATGGTAACTGAAGTCCCATTTAGTCAATCCTTTCCTCCAAAATCATATCATTTTTATATCATTTTATGGCTGTATGACAAGAAACCATTCTATTTCTAGTCAAAATTCCATGTTAGATATGTTGTCATTTGTGTATATGGTCTACCATGTTCTAATATTGAATGTTGATATTTTGTACTATTCATATAAAATCAAACACATATTATAATAGAAGTGGTACAGCTTTAAGTTTAACTTGTGGAGAATAGGCGGTCATGTGAATTTCCCAAGCTCTAAGCCTCAAGACATTGTACTCCTGATGTTTGCCAAAGTTGTGAATATCAACTTGGCTTGTTATTGTACTAAACATAAACAGTTTCAATGCTAAAAGGAAGGAAAACAACATCTAGAAGAGGCAATGTTTACATTTGTCTCTTCACCCTCTGCTGAAACACCATTCTGACACCCCTGCAGCTCCAATGGAAGAGTCCATTCATCTGGCTGTAAATGTGTGTGTAGGTGAGATGTGTGTTGGACCGACACACTTGACTAGCCTGCACTCATGGGGGGTAATCTTTAGTACACGTTTGATTTGTGTATATTTATGTGTAAAGCTGAGGGCTCCATGCTCTATAGGCACACAGGGATCGTACAGCTTTGTGTCACTATTTTACTGGGTTTTTTTTACCCCTCCGTTTTATATTACTACCTTGGTTGGTCCATTTGAGGGCTCGCGAGCGAGTGATCGCTCACACCGTGCACCGAATGCGATTGATTGTGCATGCATGCAGACTGCCCGGACACACAATACTAACGCAGCGTTAGATCATAACCCATAGGGGCTACGATCACAGGAGCGCAGCAGCCGTACGCCCGGACATGGCTGTGAATAATGGAAATTTTTATCCCAGTGCTTTGGATATACCGTTTCCCTTCTATCCGCCAGCTCTACATTTAACAGGTAAGTCCAGTTTATAGGCCTGAAATTTTGGCCATGATATTTCCTCACACAGCAGGCTCTCTCACTTTGATCATGACGAATAGACACTAATTATAGCTTATTCTATTGTGCCATAATCGTCTGCATGCTATGAGTGACGTGAATGTTTGTACACATCAGTTTCTGTGTGTGTGTTGAGTGTATGTGTGTGTCATAATTATAGCCTGTGGGCTGTGCACAGAGGCAGTTAAGACCTATGTATGGCCGATATAGCGCTTGTGGATAGGCGTACGACCCCTGACCGGCCAGAGAGAGAGAGAGAGAAAGAGGGAGGATAAGCTTGTCTTGTGTGGAGGCGGCATATGTTTTGAGAATGGAAGTCTCTTTGTCTAATCTGACCAAATGATGTGCTGCTATGTAATAGTTCCATTATCATCCTCTTTATACCCAATACCCCTTCTTTCCTCTCTCCTCCATCCTCATCCTTCTATTCCTTCTATCCATCATTGCAGCCTGTTTGTCTCCATCTTGTATTCCTCTTCATCAATCTTCTCATCTTTCTTCTTCTCTCTCCTGGACTCTCCTTATATTGCCTCTCAACACACAATACATCCACTGTGTGTTCTTAAGCCTATATTACCTTCTCTTTGTTGGATATGATTATATTCTGTTTCTTAATGTAGGAATCTTGATTACTGGAATGGTATGCTTTCTTTGATTCGTACACATTTCAATTTTTACTTCTTATAAGCAATTCATCATCTTCAGTTAAAATTATGAAATGATATGTAATTTGTATACTCATAAGCGATTGAAATCTAATTTAGTTTCATGTCCGATATGTAGGCAAACTGAAGTCATCTCAGATAGTTTAGGCGCAATAACATGATCCATTTAGTATTTCCGCTTGAAAGGAGTATTGAATGTTTCAATTTTACGACTCTAGGCCTTGTTAATAGGTCCACCACACTGTGTAGGCTGCATGTACATGTAGCTGTGTAAAATGTCAAACATGAAACCAGGAAATAAGCAAGCTCATGTGATAAAATAGCATGCCAAGAATTAATAACTAGGTTGTAATATTGAAGAACCACATACACTTGAAAAATCTGTAGATCATTTTCCTGACTGCTAAATGAGCGCTTTGTGTCCGGCAAATTAAAGATCGCAGCGTTGGCCAGCTGCTTGACCGCGCTGGAAGGACATCGTAATGAAATGAGCAGGCGATTGTTTCCTTGAAAGTACAGCAGAGAATGTCCAGTACTTCTGCCATAGGGGAATGTGTCAATTGCAGGATGTCATTAATTAGTACATTAAGATGTGTCCTGTATCTACCCAAGTTGCCTTCAATGGGCAAGGCAGGGGCTGCCTCTTGTCAGAAAATTGCCAAAATGCAACCCCCCCCCCCTCGTCAGTCTCTGTGTCTATTCCTCATTACCTTCTCCTATTCTCTTCTCATTTTCCTTATCCTAGTGTCATATCATATGCAAGATAAAGGCTGAAAAAACTGTTGAACTAATTTGCTCTATCTACATTTACTATATTATACTTTTTGTCTCCTCCATTTATCTTATTTGCCCTTCTATGCATATAGATTAATTCAGAGTAATGTTTGATTTATTTCTGTAGTACAATGAATAATACGTGATATAATTTGAGATACAGATACGGCAATATACATGTAGCCCATTTCAGCTGAATTAGCACACTACAACTGTTCTATAGTGGGCTTTTCATTATCTTAATTATCATTGCTCATATTACTATCAGTTTCTATTAGGAGAGCATGGTCATAAACATCACACTGTAAAATATTATTTAGTTTTCTTTCTAATGCCAACATGGAGTACTTTTCTTAAGTGGGCTTATACTTTTCATATACTTTTCAAAATATTCCCACAATACACTAAGGATGTTACTTAACAATATGTCACATCTCTTTGTTACCTTTCTCATTATCTTTTTCATTATCTAACTACTTATATCATAAGTTGAGTTCAAAATGAATTGCCAAGTGTTTCAACAGCATCAATAAACACTTGAAGAAAGAATATCCAATTTCTGCTCGTCTAATTCAGACATGTATTTCATCTATTCTTCATTAGAGTACCCTAACATAGGATTGTACTCTTATGTACTTCGAGGCTTGATGAATAAAGTTGTGCAGCATTAGACCCAAATGAAAATTTTACATGCAACTTCTTTTAAAAAAATTATATAACATTTCTTGTTTCATTTCTTCCTGCATTTCTTCCTGCATATTAATTATTAGCTCATTTATTACAGAAAGTAAATAGCTTTATGTAGTTTTAGCCCACATAATGTATGATTGTCCCATTTTCTGAACATTTCATAGGAAAATGCCAGGAAACATAGGTCAAATGTACTTTTCAACAACAAAAAAGCAACCCTGATTTCTATTGTTCAAGTTACTGAAAACGTGCATCTCTCTCTCTCTCTCTCTCTCTCATTCTCTTTCTCTATCCTCTTCTATGGGTGTTAGCTTTATGTACACATTGTAATCCCAATGAATGCCATGTGTACTGAAGAACAAGGTTATGTTTGTAATTCGCTGGGTTTTCCACAAATAAAAGAGGTCATGGGGGATGAACCAAAAGCCAGGTTATTTGTGTGAAAATGTGTCAGTGATTATTGCTGTCTGTTAGGTAATGAGGCATATTTTCCCACTGGGTTCCGTTATACATAGTGCCAGATTGTATGGCTTTTAAATATATCTGTAGGCCTGTATGGAGCCGGGCTACCCTTTCAAAGCACAGGTTCACTTTTCTGTATTGGATAGTGATTAAATGGAAAGATAATTTGATTTGTTTTGTGCCAAATGTGCCAAATAAACATTGTCTAAATTGTAACAAATTGTTTGATGAGAGACTATAATCACTCAAAATTGTCTCATATGGCTCAGTTGTACAGCAGTGGTATTATAACCAGGAGGCCCCAGGTTCAAAACCATGTCGATGTGCTCATGCCTTTTAGGGATTAGGTACATGTAGGACTTCAAGCTGTAAATCCACTGGTTGCCTATCAAAATGCAACAGCTTTCTTATCAATATTTGTATTTTAGTAAAATAATCAAATGTCATCTAGTTTGGACCCTAGATGTTGTAAGTACAAAATTAACCACCCTCTCCCCCTAAAATAGTCATACATAGTTGCATTTGCAACCTCACACACATACATCTCTTTAATAACTCATTTTGGAAACCCTATGTAGAAGGATACAGTTGGCTTCTCCAATGCTCAAAACCGTTACGTTACGCTTAAAAGGGTTACCGCCAGCAGACTAATCAGCCCAGCTCATCAATTATTACATGGCTTTGAGCACACCAATGGACACACAGCATTCAATAGCTCTTGTTGCACCTCTTGAAAAGCAAAACCGCCTATAATAGTGCCATAGACAGCAGATCGATAGCCTTTGTTTGAGCGCCTTGTCTGGATTAAGTGAAACTGCTTGCTGCATACTGTCATTTCCTCTATATGATCACTCTAAGCAGGGAGTAAGAAGGGAGGGGGAGGGGCTTATCCAGGTATAGGGCATGCAAGAAAAAAATACTCAGCCAAAGAATTCAAAGAAGTTTTCATTTACACGTCGTACATGTTATTAACACGTCATTTACACGTTGTACACATTATTTAATTGCACTTGTATATAAGCTGCCAAATTCTTCATAAGGAAAAATTGAATTCCTGACAAATTAATTTATATATGTAATTTTTTCATAGAAACTGTTTTTAAGATATGTAAGAAACACATGTGATCTAATCAAGTTACTTCCTTTTGTTTGTCAGTATATTTTCAAAATATATGCTTCACATTTATGTTATGATCCTCATAAAGAAAAAACAATAATTGATCTAGAATTGTATATCAGCAAGTGACATTGTTGAGCACCCACCCCAGGGCCAAATATTTCAAGCATGGACCCTACTTACCGTCTGTTGAGATTCATAAGCACCCTTCTCGCTCTTACCAGATGATATGATATGATATTTAGTGAAGCATTTTTGTATTGTCACTGTTCTTTGCTCCTGGAGTGGAGGAAGCATTCCTGTGACATGTTTGGAGTTTTCCTTCTTCCTCCGGTTTCAGACCCAAAATATGATGACAGCCCAGGAGGTATACAATTGAGTTTGTCATTGCAGTTGGAGAGTTGACTCATACTGCAATGTCATGTGATAGTGCATGGAAAAAAGGCTCTCAGAAAAATCTGTTTGTTGTAAATGCATCAATCGAAAATGTTTCACACTTCTGTAGTTCAGAAAAACTATTTATAAAACCAAAGTAATAGATGATATTTATTCTACTGTTCATAATTACAAAACATACTAATTTTTTTAAACAATAGACAGTTTATTCAAAGAACAAAAAATCTATTCTAACATGTTTATTTTTGTGACACACCTTGTATATGACACTATAGGACCATTTTGGTGACTATTTGCATGATTGGTTCTCAGCCTTTGTATTTAAGTAGCTAATCGATTGGGTGTTTTGATGACGCAAGGTGGACTTGTGTAGGGTCAAAAGACCGATTGTCTGTGTATGTTACTAACGCTTATTTGCTCTCTCATTCTGTTTCTGTTTCTAGTGTACTGACTCTGATATGTCCCCAAAATTCAAAGAATTTAAACAAAGTTGGTTTTGTTTATGTTTTTAAAATAATCAACCATTGTGATTGATTTTCTTTGAAATAGAGGTCCACTTTTGGTACAGATTTTAAGATGATGAAATGTATCCAAATTTCTTGACATACGTGTACATATATGCTGGATGTATGTCACCACATGTACAGTGGCACATAACTTGGCTTCATGAAATTTCTTAAGCAGATTATATTTGTTTAACAGAGAGATTGGGTCGTAGTACAGGGTTTGTTTTAAAGTATCAAAGTCAGAAGGAGTGGATTTAGATAAAAATGTCTTTTTCTTTTATAGATGAGTGTTTTATCAGTCTCTGCAATAGCACAAAATAGTTGCGTATGCTCATGAGGGACATTTACAGTTAATCAAGAGGAAGAAGTAGTTGTAGGATATCTCATGCTGTAGTTTGATTCGTATATACATGTATAACAGCACTTTTATGATGTCATGAATATGTTCGGTCTGTGCAGACAAGGTATATTGCTGGCTACCAGCATAAATGAATTTTATTTAGTGTTGATTTTTCTCTTGCATGAAGCATAGATGTTATATGCAGAAAGTATATATTTCAAGCATGTAAACTCCATTAATACTCCATTCTTGGCTTCTTTGGAAAAAAATTGTGATTTTCAATTAGTCAAATTCTTCATAATAATAATAATAATAGCCCTAGTGTGAATGTCGTATTTTGCATGAATGTAAAGATCTAATAATACTGGAGGTCCTTTTCACATTTGCAATAATAGTCCTACTCTTATAATGAGGAAATTGAAATAGTAAACCTGTCCTGTATTAAAATGCATGACATGTGTTTATATTTATTCTAAGTCATGAGTGATAAGCAGGGCTATTCACACTCACAAAATAATCTCTCTCATTCATACTGAAAGTAGAAAGTAGTATGAACAGTTTTCATGTCAAATCTCATTTGCATCCAGTACAGTACTGTTCATATTTACCAATTTATGCAGTTGTAACTTTGGAAGAGAAACTGATTGATGATCAGTATGGCCAGAACCTTTGCCTCTGTTTTTCATTACAATTTATAGATCACGAGATAGAACATCACAAGTATTTGTTTCATATTTTCCATTTAATATATGCGCTAGACTCAATCAATATCTACTCTATACTAGTATACAAATTAACACATGTGACCATAACCTACATGTATCAATACATCATGAAGAAAAGCACATGCTTGTGAATTAGTTAAGAATAAGCTACATTACATCATAATAGTGGGTAGGCACAGCATACAGTATAATGGCAAGTTTACATATTACTGTTCTCTCGAAATGTGTCCTCGCTCAGACAACTTTTGCTGGCAGCTATTTGTGCTGGTAGTGTCCTGTGAGACAAGAATATTATAAGTGAGTACATCACCCTGTAAAAAAATCAATAAATCTGTGGATACTATTATCAGCTTGAAAAAATATTGAAGGTAAAGGATGGTAGTTATTCTAACAATAAGGATCCTCCGATCCTGCATCGTACACTGTTTTGTATATATAGCCTTTCATTTGTCTCGTCACATTATTCTATCTTGTCCTCTCCACATTGACATTAATTTGAAACTAACCCCGAGGCTTTATTTTCTTCTGTGATTTCCCCTACGTATGATATGCTTTGATTAAATATGCATTGGAAAGATGAAAGCATTTGGAGGAGAAAATCCCAGAAATACTATAACTTAATCGCTTGTCAGGATTGCAACGTTTGTGGATGAAGGATGAATCAGAAACTCTTTGAGATTTGCCAGCTCGGGTGGCCTTACAGTATTAAATAGCATGGCAAAAAATGAAATGAAATAAAGTTTGTGTTAAAAAGATTGCTTTAGAAATGACTGAGCTTTCATCCATAATTATAATCCCAGGTGCACAAATACATAATTAAGTAGAATTTTTGTAGATATTAGTTGAAATGCAGTTCTGAATGTCGTTCTTCCGAAAGCAATTTTGAAGGATCATATAAGATGCTCTGGTGAATATTTGCAAATGAACTTGAAAAAATGGGTGCTAAAAATATTGTATTAATCGCTATGGATGTTTCAAAGATATCCTACAAATTGAGAAAGGTTTATTAGAACCCTTTTTAATGCATATGATAGGTAAAATTTTAAATGATGCCAAAGAAATTTTCATTAGTGTTTGATTGACATTGACAATATAATACACATAGAGACAGATTTAGCTGTTGAAAGCTCCTACAGAGCTCTTGAAAAACTTAGAAAGGTCTCTGGTTTAAAAAAAGAGGGGGAGATTTAAATTGTACCAATCAACTCCCAAAAAATAATTTGTGTTAATCTTGAAAGTATAAAAATCAACCTCAAAGAACTTTGTATGGCATTTAACGGTCAACAGTTAAGGTGTATGAAGGAAATATATGATAACATAAAGGCGCAGGTGGCCAGGTGCGGAACTGAACTTCGAGTTGGGTGCTGCGCGAGCCCTTATCTTGGCGAGCGCGTACGGGTGCTTCAAGTAGTCTCCTCACGAGTCGCTTTTACGCTTGTAGAGAGTGTATGAAAATTGCAACATATCTTGGTAAGGTAATATATGAAGCCCATATTTTGAATATAGTATAATGACATGTAATCTGTAACTTACCGAGCAAAATATTTTGTTGTGATTGATGAGAATTATTCTTCTGTCAAATTGCATTGAATAGTCTTCCATCTTAATTCCAAACTCACTGCAGTGCTAAATTTGGATACTTCACACTGAATTAATTTAGGCCTCCTCATTACACAATTCGTACGTGGAGAGTATTCTCCAGAATAGCATTAAAAAAAAAAAATTGTACCTCCTTTGTGGAGACAATGATGGAGGTTTTCCACAGTAAAAGGCAAAAATATATAATAAAACTGAGAAATCTATACACAATGGAGGAGGCCAATTTAGCTCTAGATTATTCAAAAGGTGGTCTAGGATGGGGAAAAAAAGCATATTAAAGAGATAAAAACTACCCTAATTAAATTTCACTTTGAAAAAAAACGTAGAATATCCCTGAAGGGCTATGTGAACATTTTTTGTTTAAGTTGTAAATATGCCCCTTTTGGAATGTTCACCAGATCAAACTGCTGTTGAATTGTTGGCTATTTAAAGATTTGTAACACTCTTCTCCACATGTATATCCTTAGTCTGGTTTCCAGGGGTTATCATTATTTTCTCCATCTCTGTGAGAAGAAGAGATTGAGATTGTATAGTCTGTGTTCCAGACTGTGTTTAACAGGGGGCATCACTCATCTTGGAATTCAGTGTAGAAGTGAAGAGAAACATACAAAAATGCTACATCCCTTGCAATGTGATTGTAGTCATTATTAGGCTTCACATGACCTCTGGAGCTTATCTGTTCTGGTATTACAGATGAACAAAGAATGTACTCTACAGTCAAACTCCGTGCAAAGCGAAATATGGTACTTGTTGTTTGTTTGTTCACTGTGAATGGCTGCGCCTGATTTTGAATACAGTATATTGTTTTTTTATATCGTTCTGGTACCAGGTCCAATTACATGAATGCATTTTATTGATGGGTATGGCTGGTCAAAAAAGCAAGTATGTGCTCTTAGATAAGCAACCTGAGGACCACAGCTGTTTCAACTGAGGGAACTTGTACCAAACATTTACTAAATTAAAGAAAAAAGACCGTGTAAATAAAATTTAAAAAGTGGGTTCTACATAGTAATGCACAAAATCACTAAACACAATTTAGTAGCCCTTGCAAACAAAATCTTAATTCAATCACTGGTTTATTATGATTGCCATATTGTATGAATCTTAACAAATCATTTTGATATAATCATATCAAATTGGATAGAAGGTGATAAATGGGGAAATTTTTTAAAGAGGAGTAAGGATGACTTGTAGAAACTTTACAGGCAGCAACATTAAGTCTCAAATCTTTACATGGGCAGATGCCTTAATTTTGTTTAATTTTTCTTATTCAAATGATGAGATAATTTGATTTAATAATTCCATATGAAGTGGGACTCGGGGTACTACTTCTCAACAGTCAGTCAATACAGGCACAATAGAGGTAGATATTGTAATGATGTCAGATGCACATCCCCTCTGAACAATTTAACACCTGAGGCTATCATTTTTATTGAAATGGCTTATCAGCAATCAACAATTAGAAATCAGCCAAGCGAGGGCCCCATCAAACAATCTCTCCATGACCCTAACCACCCCTGTTGATGATCCACAAATTTGTGTCGTTTTGGTGTAGTAAAGATGGAATGTTATTTCTACTTTTGTTGCTTTCTGGTTAGAAATAGCGCTTTTCATAAAGGAGATAATAAGGGCTTCGTGTTTATTGAAGTTGTTGATCTGTGTGGTTCCAAAGAGTCAGTCGTGCATGAGCTGTCAGTTTAATTCAGTAAATGGTATTACATGTAGGGAAATATTTGATGATGGCTACTTATTCGGAATTCATTGATTAGTTTCATGAAGTTTTGTATTCATAGAGTAGCAGAGACTTTTTTTCATCTTCATTTCTGATTAAAATATGCCTTCGTCTACAGAAACTTATGTGGATAGGCCTGCAGAGATTGTTTAAGGCTTCCCTGACTGGCAATAAAAGATGCATCCCACTCAGTGATATTGAAAAATAGGCGAGTTTTATATCTTTGATACTGCCTTGGGTCCAGTGAAAATGTGAAATACATCGTATCATCCGTTTGGTAGCCAGAAGGGCTTTAAATCTGTGTTAAAGCCAGGAAATGTAACTACATTTCCGTGGTTAAAGTATAGAGTTAACATCCTTATGGCTCTAAACAGACATCTATATAGATCACTTACCAGTATTATGTACTCATTTTTCAAGTCATTTGAAATCTTACAACTACATGTAGGCCTACCTGTATTTTTTTTAATCACAGTTATACCATTGAGCGGCAATTACAATTGTTTTTAATCAATAACTGTACCATCGTGCATAAAATGATTATGTGCTTATATCATGATTTCTTTTATGAGAAGATTAATTAAGAGAAGGGATTTGGCAATAGAAGTATCCAGGATGAAAGAGGAGGCCGGTATTAGCAAAAGACAAACAAGGTAGGAGCCAGTCACCATGGACTTTTTGCGTGGCATGGAAGAGATAACTGGAAGGCTGGGGATGCTAATTTCTTGATTGATCGATTGATAATGCGACGAAGAGGCGGAAATGGACTTTCAGTGCTTGCAAACGGCTGCAAGTCGGCTCGTATATATCAACCAGCCATCCTTACAGCATTTATCGTCTCTATTTTCTGACCCATATACGAAGGCCGATACAAGGTCATGAAAGTTTGCTATAATGGAGCATGGCGCTTACTCTGCTTTTTCCAAGCACTTAATGAAATGATAGATATCAGCTTAATTTGCATAATGTATATATGCGCATGAGTGCTTTATTGTGCATTTACACAATCGTTTCTTATCAATTCAAATGCTTTTCATGTATTCCACGTACCTATCTATTAAAGTCCTTTTTTCTCGTGACACAGCCACAGCCTTGTACAATGTGAGTGGTAATTTCAATATACGTCTCGCACCTTGTTAAGGCCAATTATTGATGCTTCGTTTCTCATCCCCTCCTCTTTCCTTTTTTCCTGCCAGCCTCTTTTTTTTTTTTAATGTTTTTTGAAAAGCCTCCTATAAGAAAACTAGAGAGTGAGGTACACATAATTTATGAAAATTGAATGGTTTCAACTGGTTTTTAGCCTCTGTAGAACAAATTTGTGATGTAATTTTACATTTTTACAAGTGGTAAAACTATTAGATATCAATTAACAATGAACTCCTTCGTCCCATGTAGTCTAAAAAAAAATTAGACAAGAAACAAGGAATCTATTCTTCTTGGCTTCACTATATTCTGACCAGCTTTTTGATGAGAGTGTTGACTGTAGAAGGTATTGTGTGCTGAGAGCCAGAAAGGTGTTAACTCTGTATTGTTAAAGAATACGAGTTAACGCCCTTCTGCTTCTTGATAGACAATACATGTATGTAATGAGCTATAATGCACCTTTATTTGTAGTACATAGACTTTATGTAATTCCAAACTTGTTTTTCACAAAGAGTAGAAAGAGGTTATGTTTTCAAGTGCTATCCTGAGACAGTAGAAAATCACCTTTTATAGTCAGCCTGTCATCTTTTGTAGAGAGTAATTCTAGGGTTTACAACAAAAGCTAGGTGGATTTTTCTTCTAAAAATAGGATTAAACCTGATGAAACAAATTATATAGATTTCATGAAATTTCATGAAAATAATTCTACTTCAATTTAATAAACCATTCAATTAGTATGCTTAAAGGAATTTACCTCATATTGTGCCAGATTGTTAGGATTCTACCAATTATATTTGTCTTCGACAATGTAGATACTGTGTACAAGAATTAATGTCAGGGAATGCAATATGTTTGTTCCTTCTTTGACAAGTTCATATTGCAACACTAAGGCCAGACATTTTTAGCATAAACATGTCTCTCGTAATTCTTTGCTTTTCCATGTGTATTTATAGATTGGAAGATTATCTCGAGGCTGTAACATGGAAATGTTATGAGGAAGTTGAGTAAACCTCCCACTGAACACACAGGGTTTACAATTTCTTGAGGAAACATTTGTTTCTCTTTTCCTCTCCCTTTTTTTCCTAGTATCACTACCTCCCCTTCTCTCTATATCTGTATCTCTTCCTTTTTATCTTGCCTTTCCTTTTTTTGTTTGTCATTGTCTGCGTTCATGTTTTCTTTTTCTGCTCTTCAAGTTAAGTCATCAATCTTTTTGTGGATGTCTGATTTTGAGAACAGTAGAAATATCATTTCATATTCAGTAAGTTAAAGGGAGACGTGTGTTGTCACACTGTGCGTATATTCAATTTGTCATTCTAGTGGTAGGGTATGGATTTCAGAGTAGAGATATGCTTGTAGAGAGAGAGAGAGAGAGAGAGATGGAGATGGAGACGGAGACAGAGACAGATGGAGAGAGAGAGACAGACAGAGACTGAACTCATACACACTCACAGTAGCTAGTTTGCAGGCACAAACTCAGGTCAGTCGTAAAAGAGTCTGCACTGTAAGACTATAATAGGCCATGTACTATAGCTGCTCCTGACAGAGGTAGCTGAAATAGTCTTCTCTCAAGACACAATAATTTTCTGATAAAGTGTCAAATTAGGGTCTGTGCTTGCAAACTACAGAGTAGCCCCACTGGCCACCAGTTGTAAGATCTGCATTAGGGAAATGTATAATTATATGGAATTCAAACAAATGACATTCTAAGGAAGTTGTTTCGTAAATCATAATTGAGTTTGTAACCTGATCATATCATAAGTATATATAGCAAAGAATCAGGCTGTTAAATTGCTATGAGAGAGTCTGAACATTATGCACAAAATGTCAGTTCCAACTGAAAGTCTAGTACCAAAGTTGCTAGGTATTCATTATCAGATGCAGTTTAATTAACCGTTGTCTTTGTTTTAGTTGCAGGGAAGATATAACCTTTTGACTATCAAGTCTGCATGCTAATGAAGAAGATTGACTTTACAGGTGCATCAATAAACCTTTGAAGTGAATGCAAGAAGGTGTTAATGTCGACAAACCCATGTCGGCTTTCCCATGTATCATCGTATGATCAGGATTACACCAGATAGATGAGAGCCATGTTGCTATTTAGCCTGAATGTTCAATACCTGTAAAGCGTCTCCCTTCCGCCGCCGCCGCATTACGTGGGTAATTCTTGATGCTGACATGAATAATACAGGCAAACTGTGCACACATACGAGGCCATTTTAATCAGATGTTGTCGTGCCTTCGATCTCTCCCTTGATGGAAGTGTGGAAATTGCACACTTAGTGCTAGTCTTCATCCTACAAACCCCCATGTTTAGTTCCGTTTGATGTACTTATTGTTGAGTTTGGGTTCTACATTCTAGACTAGGCACTGGGATCACTTGTGGGTACTTCTCCATTTGAAGTAGGTGTAAGACTTTGTGCTTGTTGTAAGTTATCACTCTCCTCACACATCTTGAATGAGTGTGAGTCATGTTCGGGCTTCATTGTCTATTGAGGGTCTCCTGACATCAAGACTACACGCTCCAACATAGAAGCAGATTTTTATGTTGTGCTGAGTAGCTGTGGAAAGAGTATCTCTGTCATTGTGGTAGCGCCTTGTGAACTTAGAAGCTCAAATTTGGTATCCAATGTCAGGTTTCATTCTAGAGATGTATTCCCCCTGGGGGGAAAGGGGGGGGGGGGGACAGGGGGGATGGGGGGATGTGGAAAGATCGATAGCTGAATAATAATTAGGTATTTTTCAACACACTGCATTATTCCTTAGGAGCAAATGTACTCCTTTCCGAGTATTGAGATGGGGTTTGCAATGTTGATATCATATTCATTGTTCTGTAACTCATGTTATGAAGGAGGATGATATTTGTGATATTGACATACCAAGGAATTATCACCACATACCATGGAGGCCTATGAAATGAAGTCCCTGGCATTTCAAATGTATCATCACAAATTTGCGTTTGACCATCAAAAATCATAAAGAGGCTATAGTATAGTTACATTTGAAAGCTCTTATTTGCAGTTACCTCTCTGTGAATATTTGTATGGAAAAATTATTGTGCTAATAATTTAATAATGATAATACTAATGGCCACTTATACAGCCCCCATATCCGTCAGTCATGCAGTGATGCTCATGGCGCTTAGACATTATTACCCTGGTTATAGCCGAGCCACCAAAGTAACTAGCGCTCAAGCATATCAGGTACTCATTTACACCTGGGTGGAGAGTGGCAAATGTAGATTAGTGTCTTGTCCAAGGATTGTTAGTGCCGTGGTGGGATTCGAACCCCGTACCTTGTGATCTGCAGTCCGGTGACTTATCCACTAGGCCACAACACTTCTATTTGATGAGGAGATATGTGTTGTCCATATTTTAGATCTACATGTTTATAACTTGTATACGTGCAGAATTTTACCTTTTTGTCCTCCAGTATTACTATTGGATGTGTGTGTGTGTGTGTCTCTTGCATTGACAAATCCTTCAGGAGCAGTTTATGAGATATCTCTAGAACCCTGTAACTTAGTCATTCATATTCTCTGAAACGAAACTTAAATAAGTTATTACCTAATCTTATTGGGGAAAATGGTTTTAATTTTCTTAATATTCCACGTACGAAAGAAATAAAACACTACATTTTCTTGCTTCATTGGAATGCATAGTCAGGTAATTATGATGGCTGACAGAATCATAAGAAACATATCATGGAGACATGCCTCATTACATCGCGACTTTCACGCTTTATTGAAATCCTCGAAAAATCATCGGAGCAATAGAGGTGAACATTGCTTTCCTCCCTTTTCCCCATTTACTGAAATTCATTTCCAATCATCAAGTATATATAGTTATATTATAATTACATCTCAGTTGTGGTTCTTAGGAAGGGCCAACTCGATACACAAAAACAAGGAGACCAGGATTTAGGCGTATGAGGGAACAAAAATATTCTTACTGTTTTACAAGAGGAGGTTTTTTTTTTTTTCTCTCCTCTTGTTGGGAGATGGAAAACTTTGAAGATATCATATGGATGGTGGAGTGCCTTAAGCATGTTCTTGGTATTCACCGCAGCCCATTGTTGGCTTGTTTGCACACAAATCTATAGGAATAAATCTGAGACTGCGGCTAGGTTGGATGTGTTTAGACCAGATGGAATCTCGGAATGATGTCAGACTCACTCTTTGAATGTAGACCTTCACTTATGATGTCTTTATACTTGGAATCTGGAAATGCTTCATTTTGTGCATCAATGCAATGTTATATACAGATAGTGTTAATGAATACTTATGTAGAGTCAGGCTCGGAGAACTCTTGTGTTGCTTTGTGTCCTTTTGTCCTTTATTAATTTAAAAGTAAAGTCTTTTGTGCTGGCTACTGTAATATCATATAAATGTGATCTTGAAAGCATCTTAGAATGATTTATTATAGCAGGGAGAAAGGGAAATGTGAAGAAAAAAGGAGGGCAAGAGGCTGTTAGACATAGAGGGGGGGGGGGGGGGGAGAGAGAGAGGTTGTAGGAGAGTGCAATTGAAAAAATAAGAGAAATGAAGCAGGGTAAAAGAGAATGTTTCATGCTCTTAGGCTGTATGCATGTACATCCCAAGGGATAATCGTGATAGCGTTTTGTGTACTTCACCTCATCTCATCCTATGTCTTGGTGTAAACACTACTTTACTGCAGCCATGCATGAGATGTGCGTATGTAACCCAATGCCTCTCTCTGCATGCTTCTAACATGATTTGATGGCTGGTTGCACTAAGAGGTGATGATTACTCTCTGCCAATGTCATCCCACTCTTCTTCTCTCCTTCTGCCCATCACCTCTTCATCTCTCCTTCTCTTCGTCACCTCTTCTTTCACTCCTTTTTATCCTACTTCCAGCCTTCACTCTAAAGTCGTCCCCTTATAAGATTTCGTAGACAATCTTGCGTTTCTTCAATCTTTTCGGGTTTAATCCAACCCCATGTTGTATCTTCTGTCCGCGCTGTCCACCCCTCTCTTTCTTTCTCAGTTTCTCTTTCATGTTTTTCATTCATTAAATCACACCATCCTCCACCTCTTCACTTACCTCATCTTTCCCCACCCCCCTCCCCAATACTTCCATCCTTCTCTTTCTCCCATGCAAACACCCTTTCTCATTTACCTTGGTTGCTATGATGTTGAGGTCATGAGGTCAAGATGTTCCAATGATGAGCTGCTGCCTAGTGACTCATGATGTTGATGAGGTATGTTATGGATGAGGATGATCATCATCATCTATACATGACGATTGCTACTACACCCTGTGTAATATGATGTGTGGAAGCTTTCTGGAGGGCTGCCAGTTTATCACGGGCTGTTTAGCAGGATCAGTGTCATCGTTCCCCACTAAACATACCACACACAGATGAATCAATCAGGATGCATCATCCGCTTTACTTGTGATTGATAATTAATATACAGGAGAGAGTGTCTGGTATCATGCGGTCCAGCTTTGTGTCACTCTCTGTCTTTCACTTTTAGGCTTTTTACACTTTATTTTTTTAACCCGTACTATCCTATTTTTAAAAATCTTCTCATTTGCAGTTTTAGCCCCATACTATCTCCCTAGCCAGAGCGCTTAGCTCAAACATTTTACGTTTAGCCTCACCTTTTTTCAGGGCAAAAATAATCCTGTACTATCGTGGAGTTAGCCCACTTTGGTAAAATGCAATGTGAATAGAACTTGGGCTATTACTATCGATGGGGCTAAATCCTCATTTAGCCCCACTGATAATACGGGACTAAGCAAAATTTTGCAAACTGTGTAAAAAGCCTCTAAGTGATTTTCATCATGTCTTAGGCCCTGTTCAGGCGCTCTTTTAAAGTGTACCGTAACTCTGCCAGACCATACCATACCATACCATACCATACCATACCATACCTTGCCAGAGGAGGCGCCTGAACACTCCTAAAGCGAACCGTACCATACCGTGCCGCTCCAGAAGCCTACCACGGCGGACCACTTCTCAAGGTGGTCCAGAGCGTGCCAAAGCGTGACAAAGCGAATTGTACCATGCCTTGACGAGCACCTGAACTCAAACTGTACCGTTCCGGAAGTGGTAATTCAACGAGCGCGCTACAATTGCATGTTATTTATTCGTTGTCTTCTTGCCTGCTCTTCATGTAAATACTTCTGGAAATGATCACGATCCGTCTCCAGTTTAATATGGTCTAACTACACAGAATATTATTAAACTGCATGGGAGAATACCGATAATACATACAACAGAGAATGTGAATGAGTTTATTAGCAATACAGTGTAGTGCAGTGATCGAGAGTTCGATTGAGTTTTGACCCTGGTTGCTATGCAATGTATCGTCCTCCCGTATTTGAGTGCGAAGCATTCCGAATACGTAACTGCGAGGTACGCTTCCCAGTGAGTGCCTGAACGCTCGCTTTCTAACCACCCCGGCACGGTATGCTTTGGCGCGGCACGGGTTGGCACAGTACGCTACGGCATGGTTCGCTTTCATAAAGCACCTGAACTGGGCCTATTACCTCTTTTAGTTATACACACATATGTAATGTACATTAAGGAATAAAACTCATGTTCACAAGCTCTGAAAAGCCACATGATAGAAGCATTAATATTTCTGAGCACCTATTCACAAACTCCTAATCTCGATTCCTAGATAACCTGCCTATGTTGCCTAGCTTTCAAGTATTTATCATGCAAAAGAGTCTCATTCCAAAGCTAATTATCTTGATATGATGATCTAGATAACATGATATCAAAACAATGGTCATCAAAGAACAAAGAGTGAGCTTCACTTTCATTTTTCAATTCCTCTTGAATTTTAACCATTTTTTCTCCCATCGTTATAAAAATAACTTTCAGTTTTCATCTGTTGTTTATCTCATCAGACAAAGGAAAGTGACAATACAACATTTTTAATAAATTTATCAATGACCAATGGAGAGTGGTAGAAGAAAGAAAGAAAAAAACAGACAGCTGTGACTCTGATGATAGGCAGAAAACCAACTCAAGAGACATTTTTTTTTCTTCATAATTGAGTGTCTTCCGTGGAACTAGACTTTTTCACTGGAGTTTACTTTCGAGGGTAGTTTAACATAGTTTTACTTCATTAAATGATATTGAGTGAGTTGGGTGTGGGATATTGATACATTTTATTAAATTTTTATCACCTTGTTGAAGCATTATGATGATTATGCTGTTAACCTCTTCATATAAATTATAGATGGATTTTTAATTTTTTGGATACTTTACTGAAATCTTTATTGAAAGTAATTACATGTAGTATATTATTTAGACTATCAAACCATGTGATTTATTACCTATAAAAGTCAAAATCATTAAATATTTACAGTGCCTTATGCAAATAATATTAGTGCCATGTTTCAACAGTGATGAAAATGATGTACTTAGCGTTGTTCCATGCAGAAATGAGGACTGAGGTCTGAGATTGCCAGACTGAGTTTATAACTGTGTGCTTGGTTGGTGTCTCCATTCAGCAGTGTGAAGTTATGGTAAATGATGTTACTGTATGAATGCGATAGTAGATCCCTGTTTGATTGTGTCCACCCCAAGTTATTTTTTTCTTTCCCTCACTACCCCTGCGGCTATGAGAGCGTGCGAGTCGCAGAACTGGGCGTCGTAGCTGTCGGGGTACGGCACGTGCCTCTCCTCTTACCCCTGTATGGGGTGTGTTGTTTTTTCGTTGCACCTCCCACCCCATCTGACCCCATTGCTCTTAAAAACAGATTTTCTGAATGGGTTTTTATCATCAGTCAGTAATGGAAATTAGCCTTCCTGTACAGCAGTTTAGTGCTTATTTGGGAGTAAAGGAGATGTACGGTAGTCTTGGAATGCAGGGTTTTCTTCAATTTTAAAAAAGGAATAGAAAAAAAAAGAAGAATGCAATATCCTTAAAAACAAATTTCTTGAAAAATGTATTTTTTAAGAAAAAAAAATGTATTTTTAAAGAAAAGTCTCCCTTAAGTCGCATGAGTAGAAATGCAACGTATATTAATATTTATTTATCAGATTTGATTTCTCTTTCATCATCTTTCAAGCAACAAAGTATGAAATAATTGTCATAAAGTTTGATATCTGTTAGTAAATTGTCCAAGAATTTTCTCATCACAGTGTGCGCAATCAAGACAGTAATTTTCATTTGACCAACGGCTCTCTTTGAAAATGGCCAAAATCCAATTTCCAATTTCCTCCCTCATTCATCCAGTGGTCAAGTCAGTTACGCATTCAAAGTCTATTTGTCACACCAAATGGTCATTCTTTATTGACCAAGTAGCCCTTCGAATGCATGACAGAACTTTTTCCTTATCTCTTTCCTCTGCTCTCTCCCAAATTGCATCTCCCCCAAATTGCATCTCCTTATTTCTGCGGGCAAATTGATTCTGTTCACTCAGTAATAGATGCGTTTTGTCCTAGATTTTTTTTTTTTTTTTTTTAATATTATTCTATGGTCATCCTGTCTTTTGGATCCTGGAGGCAAGTTAGGATTGATTGTGTCCTGGCAGAGAAGCATGATATATCCCCTTTGAGATCTTTATTAAACTTGATAAACATTAGAGCCATGGGAGAAATCAGCAAAAAGTGCAGGACGTTAAAAAGAATATGCAGCATTTTATCGGTTGAATGTGGATTTTTTGAATACATTTTCAAAAATCACTGTGATAATTTCCTCAATGATTTAGATCAAATTAATTTAGGAGTAGAATAAATTCCACCTCAAGTCTGACATTAAAATATCCTGAATTAAACAAATTTATAATTCCAATCCAGTGTGAAGATTCACTTTATAAAATATATTCCAATCCAATCGGAAATTGAAATATCCAGAAATAAAATATTCCTCTTGGAATCTTAAATCTCTGCACTGTTTCCAGTGGGGTTTGAAATGTTGTAGTTTATGAGGGATGAGCGATGATATGGAGAGATATGATCTAGTGATATAACAGATGTTCGTCATTTATAGCGATTAGCAGATTAGGAAGGCATGGCTGGGACAATAAATATGGGGCAGAAAGGGAGGAAATGGTATGATGAGTTTCACTGCTGGCGATCTAGAGGTGAACAGAGCCAAAGATCACGAGATTTGATGAGCTGAACAAACTGGATCAGGATGTCAACAGACATGTGGTTTAGCATGGAGAATGAGATGATGTTCAGACATTGGTGGAATTGCGTTTGTTTTCACGTTTTACGTCAATCATCGATCAGGTTTTGGCATTTGATTTCCATATTTATAATATTTTGGTTATTTTTCAGTTTGAAAGTTTTTCACATCACAACACTGAATTTGTTCGGAGTCTATATTTAGATTTCGGTAGAGGATTAACCAGTGTTTCTTTCATTCTTTATATTTCATCAATCCATTTTTACAACAAATATTTGTGGTTGCATGTCAACCAGTGCTGAAATTCTAAATGTATAGCTTAATGATCTGTGCAGATCTTATATTGACTTGATCGATGATATTATAATTAAGTGAAGCAAAGATATTATGTTTCCAAAACATGGTTTTGCATCCGTTTGAACACACTTCATGGGAGAAGTCAAAGAGAAAGTAAAGAGTGTGATTTCATGTGACAGAAAAGCTGTAGGTGGAGTGTTTTCCCCATGTATAGCAACACTTTGATGCCTTGTTGTGTACATTGGGTGTACATTGTAAATAACTCTTGTAGCTTAGTCTGCAATACCACACTCAACTTTGTGAGTATTCTGCACTAAAAAGAAGGAAAAGGTAAATATACACAAAGAAATGCTTGGCTTTGTTTTGTTTGACTTTAATTTAAGGACATCAATTTCCAGAGGATGAGGATATTTGTAATGCAAATGCTGCTTTTTTGTGACTGATGATGTAAAACTATTAAACAAAAGCAGACACAGAAACTGTGCCTGAAATTTTCAAGAATTTTACTAGTGGTTCAAATTCACACAAGTTTCATGCTGTGAAATAATTTTGATTGCAACACTGAACTGTTCATGTTCATTTTGATTGCAACACTGAACTGTTCATGTTCATTTTGATTGCAATACTAAACTGTTCATGTTCATTTTGATTGCAATACTGAACTGTTCATGTTCATTTTGATTGCAATACTGAACTGTTCATGTTCATTTTGATTGCAACACTGAACTGTTCATGTTCATTTTGATTGCAACACTGAACTGTTCATGTTCATTTTGATTGCAACACTGAACTGTTCATGTTCATTTTGATTGCAACACTGAACTGTTCATGTTCATTTTGATTGCAATACTAAACTGTTCATGTTCATTTTGATTGCAACACTGAACTGTTCATGTTCATTTTGATTGCAACACTGAACTGTTCATGTTCATTTTGATTGCAATACTGAACTGTTCATGTTCATTTTGATTGCAATACTAAACTGTTCATGTTCATTTTGATTGCAATACTAAACTGTTCATTTTGAGAAAGTTTCTTGCTGTGAATGGGTCCATCATTAATAATTTGCCAAATTTCTGTTTTTTTAATAAAGTAACAGTAATGGAAACAAGCCTAATGCTTCTGACCTTGGTCTTACACACTGGGAAGATATCTTGAAGGAGTTGGTGTCAATTTTCTTGTTTTTATCACCCCCTACCTGCGATCATTCCTCTGCTGGCAACAGCAAGACTCTTTATTTTTACACTCTCTTTTTTAATGTATAAAATCAAAATGTTTATATCCCAAAAGACAATGCCTTCATAATACTGGGAAAGAGGAAATTTGCATACTAATTTGTTTTTATTTGTTGCATGAATTCAATATTTATAGCAGAAAAGATAAACCTTCACAAAGAGGAACTGAATCCATGAAATGTAATACTAGCCATATTTGGAAAATGTCATTTAGCACACAGAGGGAGTGGTGTAGGCTCATGTCTTTAAAATATGATCCCTTTAGCTTTTGCCTTGAATTTTAAAAGTGTAAAACTCAGAGAACAAAACTATGAAAATGAAAGTAAACAAAGAAAAAAGTACACACACTGGCATCACGTTTTGCATTCTAAATGAACCATGAAATTGGAAAAAGGTGATTATATCTTGAATGACAACAATATTTATTGAGGTTTCTAAAAAGGCAAATCACTTCTTCCACTTACCGTATGTTATTTGGGCTATGCATATTACCTATCCTATGGATCGGCCTTAGGAGATAGCATCAATAGATACCCTTCTCATATTCATTTTATTTGTCTTCAATCATTGGCTTGTGACACATCCCCTATAAGGCTGCACCATCGCTGTACACCCAGGAATCATTTGCATAAATCACACAAAATCTCTTGTTTGCTAAATGATGAATCACTAGTCTTTGCTCCAGGCTGGAGGAGGTCATTAGTATCGAGCGCAGGAGCTATTTCACATTTCTGTACAACAGTCAAGAATCAGCCCCTTTTATCGTCGTCGACTGGGAGATTTCTGAAATATTAATAGCCACTTAGAATCAGTGCCAACACAAATTGCTCCTGGGTTTGAGAAAAGGTGCTTTATTTTAAACCAGGGCAGACATATAAGTTTCCACTAGAAACCTTCATATCACACACAAAGGTATTTTGATGTTGTTAATCGAGTACATTTTGTAATAAAAGCATTGGACATTGAATGCAAGTGCCACAAAATGCAGGAAATCCTGTTGCCTATCATTAAATCTGCTGTGTAAACATTTCGAGATTCAAACATTGGAAAATATCGTTTGTTGAGAGCTAGAAGGCCATTTCAACTCTGTGTGAATTTATTGAAAAATTGCGCTTCTGTCGAAACAGTGGCCCGTTGCACAAAACTTACGTTTAATCGCAACTCCTAAAAATCAAACGCAAGACCGTAATGCGCACTTCTGACTGGCTGAAAATAGAGTTGGGTTGGATTTTCCTGAGTTGCGTTCAAAAGCAAGTTTTGTGCAATGGGCCCCAGATCCATTACATCCCAACAAGGGTTACTGCTGAATTTTTATTCCGGGTGGACAATTCCGTTACTTGTCAGGTCTCCTGTAGAAACCTGCTGAAAGAGACATGATATATTTCAGGGACATTCAAAACAAACTCTGTATGCTTAAATAGGCTTTTATGAAGTACATGTACATGCAACTCCATTAATTGTTTGCATAGTATATGTGAGATACTGCTATTGCTAGGTAACATGGTCAATATGCTCTCATAAGTGTCAATAGTCATGAGACCGGATTAGAAAATAGCTTTTGCAGCAGACTCATATTATCACAGGGATTTATAGTTCACCATTGTTGATGACAATCATATACTTACTGGATGATATTTGGTTGACATTTTGGGCATTTCCAGATATTTTTTTGAGATAAGTAGCAATCTAGATCATCAGTAAGATTGTAATATTCCTTTTTCTTCATTTCATTTCATTTGTAGGTCTTCTGCTTTTACATGAGATTTATGAGCAGAATAGAGATTAAGCAAGTAATTCTTTTTCTTAATTATAATTGGGAATAAGAATGATGTACATTTAGAAATGATGAATAAGAATTAGAATTATGAATGCTTCAGTGTCTGCATCACAAAACACTTGTTACCTTGAAAATACTATTATTTAATTGTAGAAATCTGAAAATCTCACGACTTTGAAATGAGAAATAGAAGATAATCTCTAGAACTGCATCATCTAATGAAGTCATCCTTGATTAAGCAATAACTGGGACAGAACCTCACAAAGAGGATTTTAATATCTAGCAGAGGATTTGGGCCAGTAAGTCCTTGGTAAATGCATACCCAAATTGTTGCCCTATATCAATGTTTCCTCAGGCCATCTCTAGCGTGATTTCCGACTCCTCACTGTTATCTTTAGCCTGGTGTGCAGCGCAGCAATTTTCTAACCAGCGACAAAGAGCAGTGCCGCAAGTCTGCAATCGCACAGTTATTGATTTTGCGCAAGAAAGAGAGCGAGTGAGGAGAAGTGGAAAGAAACACTTGCACATGCCG